>CM057342.1:370042592-370236974 GCA_030015575.1 Agapanthus africanus
TGAAGCATGGCTACACTTGTTTATTGAAAGAAATTCATACACAAAACCTTGGTGTTGATTTTCTCTCACATGCATGCTTCATTATTCTTAAGCTCCCATTTTTCTTCATCTCCTCCCTCCTCTTAAGTTTCCTCCACCTTCATCATCTTCCTTTTCACTACCCTTCTCATGAGTTGAGAAACAAGTGAAGAGGAAAGAAAGAGATAGAAAACACTTAGATCTTCACACTACATCCTAGACTAGTTGGTTTAGCAACCCAAGTACTCTAGTTTCTCCACTTGACACATTGTGAGGAGCTAGAGCCATGGATCACACCCCTCAGGTGGATCATCTAGGACAAAGGAGGACCGGAGAACAAGCTCGATCTCGGAGAACCGATGGAGCGGGAAAAGAAGATCAAGCATGTTCAAGGTTGTCACTTGGAGCTAACGAAGAGGAAAGAAGACCGAAGGACTTGGTTCTTTTAGTGAGACTTTTTTCATAGTAGATAGCACTACTACTTTTGCTAGATAGGTTGATGGAAAGATCCGGGTTAAAGGTTATTCTAGTGCCATGTTCTAATCGTTAGAAAAAATTTTGTTCCGCATTTGGCCACGGTAGTTTGCTGGGATACTAGCGTAACCTTTCAAATACGTCGTGTTTTTCACCGATCCGCATTGAGCATCGTGATCTACACATGTTAGATAACTTGTGTATCAAATTTTACGTGATTTGGTGACCTCTAACTAATCCATTAAATAAACTAAAAAATCGACGGCTTTACGAAGCATGAAAAACAAGATCGCTTGATGGATGTGTTAAAGATCTCTAAATCTAATGAAACTTTGTACATAACCTATGTAATACAAGTATATCAAAATAACCGGAACGGATCAGTAAAAAACACAACAGGTTATTTTTTAAAAAAATTGGTCTCAAAATAAGAAATGAAAACTGGCCTCATAGGATCATATATGTATATATATATATATATAAAGAGAGAGTCAATTATGTAGAAAAGAGGCGCAATGAGGCTTTTTCAATAGGTGGCGTAAAAAAACTACAACCTCCACCATTTTATTCGACGATCAGACCCCATCATCATCATCTTTATCATTTAAGATGTGGATACACCAAATTTTATGTGATTCCGCCACTTTTCACCATTGAAATAGTAATGTAAAAAAAATTATTGTCGGTAAACCGTTAATTTTTTACCCTCTTAATTATTGTTCATCTCAGAAAACAACAATTTAATACCGCTCATTCATTATCTATTTTGTTATATATCGGTACTATTAATCAGTGTCTGCTCGGTAATTACAGATTACAGGTATTCGTGATAAAACAATGGAAACGCACTCAAAATCACGGATATAACGTTTGGCGGCCAACACTGCAGTCAGAACAGAAAACCGACCGATATTCAAAGAGCTCATTTGCAAATAAACATGTGTACACAATTTTGGTCCAACATAATACATGTGTGTACATAGCTCTTTTGGGACATGGACCATGGTGGAGGCTGCCTCGGACACTCATGACTTGTGCATGTGGGCATAAGTGAGTGTGATGTGTGTTAAATGAAAAAAGTTATGATGTGATGTAATGCAACACTTTCCTTCTAATTTTACTGAGTACAAACCAATGTTATTTATAGAAATCAAACAACACCAGAAGAATAGTGGAGAGCACACAAGCCCATCATACCAATTCGAGCCTCAATGCTCGGTTTTAGACCGGCGGGCCCCCCCATAATTCTGGCGACACCGGCCTCCCGAGCTCATTTTCCTCCCATTTTTCTGCAGGCACTTTATAGGCATCACATCATCCATTCTATATTGTTTGTTTATTCTATTTTGATGCCTATAAATACGAAAACAGATTAGAGAGAGGTGGTGCACATATTCTTTAGTTTTGTTTAGTTTTGGTTTAGCTTGAGAGTTGAGTGGGCTTCAACTTGGTTCCTTCTTCTTCTTCCCTTTTGAAGCATTCTTTTGAGAGATTCATTATGGAGGTAAAAAGCTACCAATATCTTGTACCTAAACTTCTTCAAGTGTTAATATTATTGTTATTGTTTTGTTTACTTGCTTCTTTTGTTTCTTTCTTTTCTTTTCATTATGTGTAACTAATTTTTTTGGTTGTGGTGATGGTAAGGAAATGAGATGAATGGCTTTGCCTTCCTCCTCCTCTGGTTTATATTTAATGTGCTTAACATGATTCTAACATAAAGATTGTTTAATATATTGATGTGATATGGTATGTTGAAACCATGGTTATTTTGTAACCTCTTCATATACCATACCCACCTCCTTTCCTCATTTCACATTGTTTAAGTTAAAATCAATTTGGTGTTAAATTTGCTAAGTTTAGATACGGTATTTTGTGACCACGTGCTTGACAAACCCTCGGTTTTCGTATACCCTAGACTATCACAGACCCTTAGCAAAGTTAACACTAAAACTAATTGCTCTCACTCGCTAATTTGTGTTTTTGATGTTGTCGTATGCTTGCTAACCCTTGTGTTTAGTGTTGATACCTCAAGCTTAGACATACAAACGGTAAGTGAACAAAACGGACTCGTTTCTTGTTTTGCGTCGAATATCGGAATTTGATGACTTATGCTCCACAATTGCCTTGACAAGTCATGCTTCATGTCGGGATCGACACAAGAACGGACAACTCATGAGCAAGGCAACGTCGAAGGAATCGTCGCGATTCGTCCATCCGAACCAAAGCTACGGCCATTTCTTTCTTAAATTGTTTTCTTTGTTTTTGTGTTTTATATTTTTTGTGAAAAACCAACCAATTCATTATTTGTTGAACCTTAAACAATAAAACCTAATACACAATTCCCTGCGGATCGACCCGTACTTGCCGGCTCGCTACAACGTGCCGTGCACTTGCGGTTTCTAAATTTTAAAACGAGACCGAGCTCGCGTACGCATCCATTTCCTTAAAACGATTCCATTTTCAAAAACATACGCGTTTGCGTGCACGGGTAAAGTCGCAACAAGTTTTTGGCGCCGTTGCCGGGGATTTGGTAGTTATTAGGAATTGTTATATCTGGTTCTTACTAACTCACTAATTATTAACTATTTTTTTTTCAAAACTAACAGAAAAACACACTTCTAACTTTGTTCTCTATCCTTCAGACCAGCTAACACCATGAAATTTATTGTAAAAATCAAGTTATGCCATAACAACACTTAACTAGCCTAGAGAACCCACCAATATTTCGAGCACCTAACTCCTATAAAAGTCCGGCGACATTGCTAAAATATCCGACGCCGCCGGGTATATGGTGATATTTGGGAATTTTTCTTTTGTGGTATCTCCAGTAGCTAGTTAGTATTCTAGTGGTATTGTTTGATTTTTATAATTTTGAGTGTGCAGGAGTTGAGGCATATATATCTCTTTTGGACACTAAATATCGTATTTTCCGACATTTCAGTTTTTAAAAGAATTACGACCAGCGATCGGGCGGAGAAAGCTTCAAATTCCAGTGCAGAAGTTAGTGAAGTATAGTGCCAAAGATCCGGGTAGTTTGACTCGCGCAAGCGAACATTCAAATACATGTAATCACTACAAAGGGGTTTCTAAACCCAAAATCGCATCGGTATGCTTTTTCTAACACCTTCGCTCAAATCCGACGCATTCCAATCACTATCTTCTGCAGGATTCTTCGCACAAACTCGCCACCAATTTCACGGAGAACTAACCTGTATTTGTTGCAGCGTTTAAGCCTAAACGGAAAAAGAATTGCTCTATTGATTGAATTCTTGAATTCTTTTATTGATTTGCGCATTTGCATCTTAATACGGATATTAAGGGCACGACCAAACAAGATACGGTAAAGGATTTTATCACCTTTTTCTGTAGCCCACAAATCACAAAACTGCATTCTTGCATACCCACGGTAATTTAAAATCAACTAGAACTTTGACTTTAAGGACTTCGCGCTCATTAGGAGAAGATAACTGCGTTTAGAACACCGCTTAACGGTATATCGTTCACGGGGTATCTAGGCAAGTGTTCATTAGAAAGGGTTATTCTAATAAAGGAACTTCGCGAAAGCGTTGGAAAACCTCCCCTTATCTCTACACTTACTTGGCTTCGTTATCCATATATCCTGAGCCCGTTTCTCGACACAGTTTTACTTCGACAATCAGGTTCTTGAGCAGGTCTAGTTGACTTAGCATAACATAAATTGCTAAGGGTGTGATATTCTTGGTTTTTGTAATTTTTGTGAATTCTTGATGATATGGGTGATACACAATTCAATTCAATTTTTCACGATTCTTATTCTTTTGTTTACACTCAGTCCCAATTCGTTTGTACAAATTGCCACAATTCTTCCCACATTCATAAAAATTGTCCTTTTCTAGCGGGTGACCAACCGTCCCAGAGTTTTGATAACGGTCACCCACCTAACACTCTTGAACCCGGTCACACTTCAAACATAGATCAAATGATTGAAAATTTAGAGAAAGAGGTCGACGGGATAACTTCTTTAGCAACACCACCGTCACAACCCTCCCAACCTGAAAAAATGACCCATCATTAGGGAATGATAGTGAGATGGATGCTAGGTTGACCGCTTTAGAGAAGGTTATTGAAGTGATAATTGCGGTCGAGAATCAAGCAGCTGTGACGGTAGCCTTGTTTATACAGCAGTCTGAGCAATTGTTTCATGCTCAGGCTCAATCTTTGGCTAGAATCGAAGAGCATGTAGCTGTAAGGATTCTAGAGAGTGGACAAAGTCAATTAGAACCACATGGTGTCAATATCTGTCATCTAGGAAGTCACCGGAGTAAGATAAACGATCAAATGAATTTTGATATTTTCATAGATGATGATGCGAATGAATTGACTAAGTGTTATCAAGACACATAGGAAAACCCTCTAAGTCAGTCCACCACTAACTTTCAGGTACCCACTAAACCTCTTGTCACTTGTGATTGTGAGGTTGATTTAACTGAAATTGTACTTGAAGAAGATATTCATGAACCGACTGATTTTTGCGCTACGATTTTAAAAGGGAGAGCTTGTGAATTTGATGGGTATGGTTGGGATAAATTATTAGAGGAAATTAATGATCAGGAACCCACAATTTTTGTATCACTAGTTGATATTGTTTCGGAAGAAACATTAGTGTGGGAACCTACCTTTTTATATGACATGTACCTACCCATTTGTGAATGTGATGAGGGAGAAATTGTATTGGGAAAGTTAGGGGGCTGTAACGATGAGAATAAGATTGTGGAAGATCATAGGGAGGAAGGAAACATTGAAAAACATTCTTTCTTGTCTAGTTTTGAGTAGATATTTGCTGACGAACTTGATATTCTTTGTGAGTTTTAGTTAGGAACAATTTGGGATCATCCTATGAACCTATCCTTTTCAGAACCTTTTGCGGATGAACTCCAGTTTTTTCACGAACTTGACTTCGAAACTCAACATGTGCTTTTTGAAAATTCAATTCATTCGGGCAATAATTCTTTCATCTCTTCACAACTTCATCTTCACCTTCAACGTCTTCCGATCCCTACTTTTACACTCCCAGGCCCTTCACTAACAACTAACATACACATTTCTTTTTCTTTTTCGTTTTTTTATATACATATTTTTTTACCAGCCCTTGCATTATATAGAAAAAATCTTTAAATGGCTGGTATTAATTTCTTGACTAACCCAATCTTTTAGCTTGTATATGCTGTAATTAGTCTTAGGCTTTTTCTTTTTCTTTGAATAAAATTATCACCCTGATGTCTAAGTCTGGCTACCGGTGACGGGGGCAACGATGAGGACATCGTAAAACTCAGGTTTGGGTGTGAGCACTGGGTTTATTTTGCTGCATCATGTGTATATTCTGCATTGCATACATAAAAGAAAAACCCATAATAATTGAAAATTTTCTTCAAAAAAATAAAAACTTTTTTGTCATGCTAGCTAGCGGGGGAACATAGACTCGAATTCTGACGGTTCGTTTGATAAGTTAGAAATAACTAAATCTTTTTCGTGAGACTGACGACCCGAAAGATAACCATCCTTTGTGTTTAACTATAGCTGATATACGTATTTTATAACACTTTACACGTGTCGTATGTTTTTGAGAATTTGATGAAAGTCTGACATGTCTGTTAAACTTTTAAAATTGATAAACATCTTTAGGATCAAACAAGTTTGTTCTGAGTCATGTAATATCAAGAATAGTTCATAAAGTAAGGTGAATATGAAGGGTATTATTGAGGTTTTAATATGAAGCTACAGGTCTGAAAAATAACCCATCTGGAACCTTATTGGAGTAATTACACACCTTATCCACATCATAACGTCTTCGGATTAAAAAGAAAAGCTGGTTATATCTCCGTTTTCACTGAGTTCAGAATATTTTAAAATGAGTCTTTTATTTTGTGGCCTTGGTAACTTGGGTAATTAAGTCCTTGGGGTGTCTCCACACCTAATGCCCTAAAACCATCTGGTTTGGGAGTTATTGACCTAAATCTCGCTAAGTTTCCAATCGCCAAATAAAGCAAGCTAAGCAAGTGTTCTCTCCGAGTTAAAAGTCCTCATGGTTCTTTATTGGAAAATAATCTTGGCGGAGACATGTTTTCTATTAAAACAGTTTTTTCGCGGAGATATGAAGGCATATTTATAAAGATGTTTTGCACGATAACTTGGGTGTGTATGAACAAAAACAGGTGAAAGGTAGGAGTGAAGAATAAGACTTTGGTTCTCTATTAAAAATATTGTATATTCCGACTTGAAACCTAACTAGAGAATGAAATTTAAGAAAATCTTAACTCCTCTCAACCGTGTGTGATCCTTTAGAAGTTTATCCTGGTCCATACTTATGACATGATAACCCTAAACAGATTCTTAAAAACTTATGGACACTATCCGCACAATCACGTAAAGACGCGCATAAGCTTATGTTAAACAAATTGTGAGGACTGAAAAATAGGGTTTAACGTTTCTGACTTGGGTGATAGAACTTCTAACTTTGATCTCTAACTTAAGATTAGAATCAACAGTTTCTCCACAGCGCTAACTTGACTGGATTTTGTGTGTGTAATCCGCTAAAACCCCTCAGGAGACAACACTCCTCCTACCAGGGACACCTAAAGGTTTAACGGCTTGTTGCACGTGCTCAGTGCAATCTCGTTCCCTGTGAAAGTTAGGATAGGAATTTTTTTTTGCTCGAGACGAGCAATAGATAAGTTTGGGGGTATTTATTCATCTCAGAAAACTGTAATTTAATACCGCTCATTCATTATCTATTTTGTTATATATCGGTACTATTAATCAGTGTCTGCTCAGTAATTATAGATTACAGGTATTCGTGATAAAACACTGGAAACACACTCAAAATCACAGATATAACGTTTGGGAGCCAACACTGCAATCAGAACAGAAAACCGGCCGATATTCAAAGAGCTCTTTTGCAAATAAACATGTGTTGACAATTTTGGTCCAACACAATACATGTGTGCACATAGCTCTTTTGGGACATGGACCATGGTGGGGGCTGCCTTAGCACACTCAAGACTTGTGCAAGTGGGCATAAGTGAGTGTGATGTGTGTTAAATGCAAAAAAATATGATGTGATGTAATGCAACACTTTCCCTCTAATTCTACTGAGTGCAAACCAGGGTTATTTAGAGAAATCAAACAATACCAGAAGAATAGTGGAGAGCACACAAGCCCATCATACCAATCCGAGCCTCAATGCTCGGATTTAGACTGGCGGGTCCCCCTATAATTCCGGCGACACCGGCGCCCCTAGCTCCTTTTCCCCCCCATTTTTCTGTTGGCACTTTATAGGAATCACATCATCCATTCTATGCTGTTTGTTTATTCTATATTGATACCTATAAATACCAGAACAGATTAGAGAGAGGGGTTGCACATATTCTTTATTTTTTTTTAGTTTTGGTTTAGCTTGAGAGTTGAGTGGGCATCAACTTGGTTCCTTCTTCTTCTTCCCTCTTGAAGCTTTCTTTTGAGAGCTTCATTATGGAGGTTGAACAAGCTACCAATATCTTCTACCTAAACTTCTTCAAGTGTTAATATTATTGTTAATGTTTTGTTTACTTGCTTCTTTTGTTTCTTGCTTTTCTTTTCATTATGTATAACTAATTTCTTTGGTTGTGGTGATGGTGAGGAAATGAGATGAAAGGCTTTTCCTTCCTCCTCCACTTGTTTATGCTTAATGTGCTTAACATGATTCTAACATAAAAGTTGTTTAATATATTGATGTGATATGGTATGTTGAAACCATGGTTACCTTGTAACCTCTTCATATACCATATCCACTCCCTTTCCCCATTTCACAATGTTTAAGTTAAAATCAATTTGGTGTTAAATTTGCTATGTTTAGATACGGTATTTTGTGACCACGTGCTTGACAAACCCTTGGTTTTCATATACCCGATACTATCACAAACCCTTAGCAAAGTAAACACTATAACCAATTGCTCTCACTCGCTACTTTGTGTTTTTGATTTTGTCGTATGCTTGCTAACTCTTGTACTTAGTATTGATACCTCAAGCTTGGACATACAAACGGTAAGTGAACAAAACGGGCTCGTTTCGTGTTTTGCGTCCAATATAGTAATTTGATGACTTGTGCTCCACAACAGCCTTGAGAAGTCATGCTTCACGCCAGGATTGACACAAGGACGGACAACTCATGAGCAAGAGAGCGTTGAAGGAATCATGGCGATTCGACCATCCGAGAAAAAGCCAAGGCCATTTCATTCTTAACTTGTCTTCTTTGTTTTCGTGTTTTATATTTTTTGTGACAAACCAATCAATTTATTATTTGTTGAACTTTAAACAACAAAACCTAATACACAATTCCCTACGGATCGACCCGTACTTACCGGCTCGCTACAACGCGACGTGCACTTGCGGTTTATAAATTTTAAAACGAGACCGAGATCGCGTGCACATCCATTTCCTTAAAACGATTCCATTTTCAAAAACATACGTGTTTGCATGCGCTGGTAAAGTCGCAACAATTAACAGTAAAAAAGTTGTCACGACCCGCTTCCCAGAGTACGGTAAGGAGACGTGACGGGTCACGCGACATAATTATTCAGAAGTAAACACGCTAAGCGTAGATAAGCAATATAATGTAAAAGTACAGAAGAAAGACATGAGATGTAAAAGAACAACAACTTTTTATTTATTAAACATTCTTTACAATGCAACTGAAAAGTAAATATAATATGGAAAGCAATGCCTAAACAATGACATGAACTGAAAGTAAAGGTATAGACAAGTGACTAAAGCTCGGGGTCTTCTGCGAACTGCTCCAAGTCTTCTGAGCGGGGCTCGATCTCCAGAGAGTCGGGTCCTCCTGACAACATTCCAAAGAAAGAATTGAGAAGGAATGTCGTCAGCGAACAATCGCTCAGTAAGTCAAAAAGAGAGATAGAAATAGAATAGACACATAGAGAGTAAACCAATATAATGCATATTTGTTATGTTATCACTATTATTTGTAGCTTGGTACAGAATATGCCAGTGTATAAGAGAGGAGTCCAACTATTCCATGGAATAAGGTATACGGAGCACAAGGAACCGTTAAGCCACGGAACAACAACAACGGATATTCAGGTTAGGTGTATTATGGTTACAGTCTCGTGCCACTTCTAACACATTACGTACCAATCTACCCCTTTTAAACCCTGTAATGTTTATTTTATTGTTTTGCAGTGATTTGTAGATATAAGACTTGCCGAAACCATGATATCAATTATTCATGTAAACGGATAAGGATATAAACGGATAGTCATATAGACACGTCAATGTATATCCATGGTTCGGTCAAACCAAGTCATGTTAATATAGAATGTAACGCTTTGAAATTCGTTAAGGTTAATTCCGCGTTAGTTAGTTAGATGCGTGTACTTCATAAAAACTCGTAAATCTTTTTTTTTCTTTTTTTAACTAGTTCTAATGGTGATGAGAGGTGTTTATATATATATATATATATATATATATATATATATATATATATATTTAGGGTTTATTAATTATAATTTAGCTTGTGTTCACCTTAATTAGAATTTTACTTAATTATTTTCTTAAGCTAGGGTTAGTATACAACTTACACACTTATCTTTTTATTGAAACATTTGTTAGTGTAACCATGTTATTTTCTTTTGTGCATGGTTTATATCCCCACTAAATCATTTAAACCCTTTTTATTTTAAATGAGAGAATGGGAGGTATGGGGGTTGGGTATGGGGCTTGACTTTTTGACCATTCCCTCTCTCCCTCTTTTCTCTCTCCCTCTCATTCTGATTTCCAGCAGAGGAAAGCAGCAACAGCAGCAACATCATCATCTTTTTCTTCTTCTCTTGCTTCTCTTTGAATCCATGTACAAAACCCTACACAAAAACCCCTTTTTACTTCACAAAAACCATGGAAAAATAGCTCTTTTGGAGGATCTTGGTGTCAAGTCAGTGGCTTGGGAGAAAAGGCTGGAAAATTGAGTTCCCTATGATCTTTTGGAAGGTATTAAGCTCACACTTATCACCCTAGATCAGAATTTATAGTTTTGTTAACTAAAAATCGTGTTTCTGTGCTTTTATGTGATATTGAAGGGAAATTAGTGAAGTTTATATTAATTAAGAATTTTTATGATTTGTTTAACTTATTCAAGTGTCGTTAATGTTGTTTTAACTTAGGGTTTGCTTCAGGTTTCACTAAAATACCTTAATGTATCGACTTAGTTTTAAACTAGCTTTTTAACTAGGTTTTTGGGTTCTGTGTGATCTGCTTGTGACGCGATGGCTTCAGGAAAATATTGCATTTACTGGAGCATGTACACCATAGTTAGAGAACACCAACGAAGCACGGGAGACCAACTCCCTCATCGGGCCGCCGGAATATTCATTCTGACCACAATTTACGGCCAGATAGGGGATCTGGGTGCTGGGGTTTATGGTGTGGGTGTCTGCTGTTATTCTAAGACCTATGGTATATGTAATTTTGTAAAATTCTACCTGTATGAAAATCTGGGACCGATTACCCAATTTCGTACTTTTAACCTACGCGACACGTGCGATACGTGTGTGGGTTTGGGGTTTTCTGCGTATTGCGGTGTGTCGGGATAGTTTTAGACGCGTATTCACACGTTCCAGTGTATCGCACACACGCGCGTTTAGTTCGCGACGTGAGTTTCTCATTTGGTTTCGATATCGCGTTTTGCGAGATATTTTGCTGATATACGAATTCCTTATGTAAGTTCCAGGTTCGCAGGCGGGTACGTCGGACGCCGCAAAGAAGGGGAAGCAGGTGGTCGGATACATTTAGCACGCGACCAGGTGAGTAGATTTAACATCAACGGGGAAATCGCCCGTATGGCGTTAAGCGTCAGGGCGTGTTAGGAGATTTAGTCGTAGATGTTCATATGGACTATAGTAGCATACCTTATTGTTGCATATAGAAATGATAGCATCGAACACTGCACTGTCACTAACGGTTCAAGCTGCACGGGCACTATTTGTATGTTACACCCACACCGTTAGTGATTGCCATGACACTCGCACTATAGGATTGCTACGCATTATACATATCGTTTAATTGTCACATCATTGATGATTGTCATGACTTGTCGCATATACACATGTATTGATATTTTCATAACTGCGCACATGCACACTTTATATTCATACCAGCACACACATATATTGATATTTTCATACCTGCGCACCTGCACACTGTATATTCATACCAGTGCACACATATATTGTTATTTTCATACCTGCGCACATGCACACTGTATATTCATACCAGTGCACACATATATTGATATTTTCATACCTGCGCATATGCACACTGTATATTCATACCAGTGCACACATATATTGATATTTTTTCATACCTGCGCACATGCACACTGTATATTCATACCAGTGCAGACATATATTGATATTTTCATACCTGCGCACATACACACTGTATATTCATACCAGTGCACACATATATTGATATTTTCATAACTTCGCACATGCACACAGTATATTCATACCAGTGCACACACATATTGATATTTTCATACATGCGCACATGCACACTGTATATTCATACCAGTGCATACATATATTGATATTTTCATACCTACGTACATGCACACTGTATATTCATACCAGTGCACACATATATTGTTATTTTAATACCTGCGCACATGCACACTGTATATTCATACCAGTGCACACATATATTGATATTTTCATAACTGCGCACATGCACACTGTATATTCGTACCAGAGCACACATATATTGATATTTTCGTACCTGAGCACATGCACACTGTATATTCATACCAGTGCACACATATATTGATATTTTAGTACCTGCGCACATGCACACTGTATATTCATACCAGTGCACACATATATTGATATTTTCATAACTGCGCACATACACACTGTATATTCATACCAGTGCACACATATAGTGATATCTTCATACTTGCATGGATTTACGCATTGAGATATGCTATTTCCATGATATTTCTGGATTTGGGAACCGTGGATATTTCAAAAGAGAATATGTAATTGTTTTAAAGACCCGGTTACCCTTGATATGATATTTCAATGCGTCTACCATGTGTTTTCTCGGTGCTGAGAGCGACATGTGAAACCCGTTTCGAGGAGGCGGATGAGGCTGATTGCAGGTACATGGTGGACCCGGTATGGTACCCCTGGGCGAGAACGGATCACTGTGCAGTTGACGGTGAGCCTGGCAGAGGGACTACTACCTACCGGTGATTGGTTAGACGTGGCGGTTATCCGAAGGATACTGACCAGAGATGAGATGAGAGATGGATACGGGACGATCCGTACTGCCGGGGCCGAGAGCCGATTCCGCAGACGGAGCCCGATACTTGAGGATTTGCGTGTCGATGCTAGACACGATGATCCATGATATTTTAGTGTGCCGATGCTAGGCACCCATGATTCTATGAGATTTATAGAATTTGGGTATATGGATGGACATCGATTATTTTCCACGTTGATATTCCGTGTAGATATTAATTATTCCCATGCTCGGTATTCAGTATTTTACATCTCATCCTGTATCTGTTGTACCTGATAGAGTACACATGCTATGTACGATTATTGCATACCCTGCTCATCATATAGAGATGTCATTAGATTGCATTTGCTATGCACGATTATTTCATACCCTGCTCATCGTATAGAGATGTCATTATATTGCATTTGCTATGCACGATTATTGCATACCCTGCTCATCATATAGAGATATCATTAGATTGCATTTTCTATGGACGATTATTGCATACCTTGCTTATATTAGATCGCACTTGATGCATGATTATTGCTCATGTAGCTCATCATATAAATGTTATCTGTAAGCATAAGTTAGAGTATCGTGACACGTGCATACTCATGATTACCTTTATATGTTATCTACTACTCACGAGTTGGCAACACACCCCCGTTGTGCCACAGTATTTGCAGGTTTCCCCTCGGAGTAGTCACGGCAGGCTGCTTTCTGTATCTTTTTGGCTACGGATACCACTGCAGTTGGTGCGTGAGCTGTTTTGCTGTTAAGTGGGTTGTGGTATCCGGTTATTTCCATTATACATACTTTTGTATATAGTACTCTCCATCTACTTTTATGTATTTGACTTAGAGACTAGTGTGAGGACGATGATGTAAATTATTGTATTCTGGTGTCGAGCTCATGTGAGCCGACTTTACTTATGCAGTTTTATCTGTCTGTGGTGTTTTCCACTTATTGCTCATTTCTTCGCTACGGCGTCGTATATTGTTATCGTCATGGTTGTTTACTTAAGGTCCTTTTTCTAAACATTTAAACAAACGTTTCTATTAATTGTTTAAAACACTTTATACTTGTACTGGTTTTGATTTCTAGGTTCCGGCTTACTTAGCCGCGTTACGCCTGTAGACGTTACGTAGTTAAGTGCCGGTCACGGGCCAAACTTGGGTCGTGACAAAGTTGGTTTCAGAGCGTAGGTTTTACCTTCGGAGTGTAGGATGACCCTGGTATGATGGAGTAGGTAGCTGCAGTAGAGTGGCGTAGCTTGCGTATGTTCCGCGGCATACTCACGACACGGTACTCCTCCTAAGCGACCTTAGGACTTATTGATTGAAATTCCATCGTGATTGCATACATTCTTGTTATCCGATTTCCGTATCCTCATCGAATCCTACTTTCTTTTCAGCCATTATGCCACCAAAGACTACGAGGGCGCAGAAAGCGGCTGCGAGAGCCGAGATCCGAGTAGATTCGTCCGAGACAAGGACTGATCCGGGCAGTGCACCCGTTGTACCAGAGAAGACGGTTCCTCCTACGACAGACCAGATCGCTATGCTAGGGGCCGGTATGCAGGAGATGCGCCAGACGATAGGATCCGATATATAGGAGATGCGTCAGATGATGGGGTCGCTAGTTGAGACACTTCGAGCGCAGCGACCTGAGGTAGCTCCACCCATCGCAGGGACCGTGATGGTACCTACAGTACAGGCAGTTGCCCCCGCAGCTACAGAGGTCATCTCAGTATCGCTATCAGAGTTGATGAGGCTGAAGCCTCCTGTCTTCACAGGCAACGATGCAGCCGAGGACCTACAGTCTTTCATTGATAGGATGGCCCGGAAATGTCATTCGCTTAGATGCTCAGATGCGAGATGGGTAAAGTTCGCGAGCTTTCTCCTGGAAGGACTTGCACAGAAATGGTGCGAATCGATCGAGAAGGGAAGAGCAGCAGGTCTTCCTCCTATGACCTGGACCGAGTTTGTGACAGTATTTCTAGCCCGTTTCCTTCCCCAGAGTGTTAGGGATGCCTGAGCGCGCAGATTTGAGTCTTTACGCCAGACGCCAGAGATGACAGTGGCAGAGTACGATGTGTTGTTCACCGAGCTATTAGTGTATGCTCCATACCTAGTGGCTACTGAGGAGATGCGAGTCAACAGATTTGTTCGAGGCTTGCTTACACCACTGTTCCTTGCGATCAGCGCTCAGCATTGCGAGACTTATGCAGCAGCGGTAGACACAGCCTTATTAGTCGAGGAGCGCCTTGCAGAGACTTCGGTAGTTCCAGGGCCGAAGAGAGTTCGTACGGATACATCGGCACAGAGACGGCCATTTAGGCGCCGCGCCAGACACCTTGCAGGTGGTAGAGATTTAGGGCGAGGCCGGTTGTTCAGCACTTATCCTCAGGAGGGTCAGCCGGCACCATCTAGATGTTTCCGATGCGGGAGTACTTATCATCGTGTTCGAGATTTCCCGGAGCCACGGGAGGGCGAGACTACTGTACCACGCGTCACATTTCCACTTTCCCCACCCCAGAAGGCGTTGCCTATTGTACCTGCTATTGCTCCACGTCAGGCTCATGCACAGAGAGGCCATGGTCGCGGAGGGTTTACTCGTAGAGGATGAGGTGGCCGAGGCCAAGGACAGCCAGCTGTCGGCAGAGTACAGCCAGTTGCTAGTAGGGGACCGCCAGTCGTAGGCAGAGGACAGGCATGAGTTTTTACGTTGACGCATCAGGATGCGCAGGCATCCAATTCCGTGGTCTCGTGTACCATATCAGTATGTTCTGTTGATGCGCACGTGTTGTTTGATCCCGGATCTACGCACTCTTACGTTTCCACACACTTCGTGCCGAGTTTGGGTAGAGAGTCCGGTTTTCTTGATCAGCCGCTTGTTGTGACCACTTACGTGGGAGAATCATTTGTTGCTAGGCACGTGTTCCGATCCTGAGTTGCCCGTTTTGGCGAGAGAGAGATGTCTGTCGACTTGATCCTTCTTGAGATGTTGGACTTCGACGTTCTTATGTGCATGGATTGGTTAGCTACGTGCTATGCGTCTTTGGACTGCCGCGAGAAGACAGTTAGATTTTATTTTCCCGGCGATTCGGCTTTTGTTATGAAGGGGGACCGTGGTGCCACCCCTCACAGTTTGATTTCTTCTCTTCGCGCTGGACAGCTTTTGAGGAGGGGATGTCAGGGATTTCTAGCCTATGTTTGCGATACTAGAGCTACAGATGTTCCGTTGGACCAGGTTCCAACTGTTTGTGAGTTCCTTGATGTTTTCCCTAACAAGCTTCCTGGGCTATCGCATGAGCGCGATATTGTTTTCTGTATCGATTTGATTCCCGGCACGGGGCCTATTTCTATACCACCTTATCGGATGGCCCCGGTGGAGCTTAGTGAGTTGAAGGGTCAGTTGCAAGGCTTGCTGGATAAGGGACTTATTCGACCCAGTGTTTCTCCTTGGGGTGCTCCTGACCTGTTTGTCAAGAAGAAGGACGGCTGTTTGCATTTGTGTATCGACTACCGCCAGCTGAACAGGGTTACAGTGCGGAACAGGTATCCTTTGCCTTGCATCGACGACTTGTTCGACCAGTTTCAGGGGGCAGGATATTTTTCGAGGATCGATTTGCTATCAGGCTACCATCAGCTGCGGGTTCGACAGGAGGACATACCGAGGACAGCTTTCTGCACGCGCTACGACCATTTTGAGTTTTTGGTGATGTCGTTCGGACTCACCAATGCGCCAGCCGCATTCATGGACTTGATGAACCGTATTTTACGGCCGTATCTTGAGCTGTTCATCATCTTATTCATTGACGATATCTTGGTGTATTCCCGGAGCAGAGAGGAGCACGAGCAGCACCTACGGATCATGCTGCAGACATTGAGGGAGCACCAGCTTTTCGCCGAATTCTGCAAGTGTGCATTCTGGATGGAAAGCGTAGACTTCTTGGGTCACGTGATTACACGGGATGGTATATGTGTTGACCCGAAGAAGATCGAGGCCGTTCAGCGTTGCCCAGACCCACATCAATCACATAGATTCGCAGCTTTCTAGGACTGGCCGGCTACTACAGGCGATTTATGCAGGATTTCTCCCGTATTGCTGTACCTTTGACCGGGTTGACCCAGAAGGGAGTTCCTTTCGATTGGACGGAGGAGTGCGAGCACATTTTTCAGCAGCTACGGACTGGACTGACTACGTTGCCGGTGTTATCATTGCCTTTAGGATCGGGCGGATTTGTGGTCTATTGTGATGCTTCTCGAGTGGGGTTAGGGTGCGTAGTGATGCAGCATGATAGGGTGATCGCGTATGCTTCACGGCAGTTGATGAAACAAGAACAGAACTACCCCACTCATGATTTAGAGATGGCTGCAGTGGTCTTTACACTTAAGATCTGGCGACATTACCTATACGGCGAGTCGTGCCAGATATTCACTGATCACAAGAGCTTAAAGTATATATTTCAGCAGCGAGACCTGAATCTTAGACAGCACCGTTGGATGGAGTTAGTGAAGGACTACGATTACGAGATCTTGTATCACCCGGGCAAGGCTAATGTAGTGACGGATGCTTTGAGTAGGAGGCCCGGGGGAAGTCTATCTTGTTTGAGCGGAGTGCAGAGGCAGTCGTCGGCAGATTGGCAGATTTTATGCGACGGCCGAGTGCAGTTCGATTTTATGCCGATCGGGGGACAGATTGCGCATGTTCGTGCACGCCCACAGTTGCTTGACCGTATACATAAGGCACAGTACAGTGATGACCGTTGTTCAGAGATCAGGGCACAGATTGGACAGGGCAGATTTTCCGAGTTCGTGATCGATGATCAGGGGATACTGCGAATTGGGACTAGACTGTGCATACCAGATGCTGAGGCACTGCGGCGTGAGATTCTTGAGGAGGCACATCGATCGGTGTACAGTGTTCATCCAAG
Organism: Agapanthus africanus; assembly: GCA_030015575.1. Lineage (NCBI taxonomy): Eukaryota > Viridiplantae > Streptophyta > Magnoliopsida > Asparagales > Amaryllidaceae > Agapanthus > Agapanthus africanus. The sequence goes on from CM057342.1 coordinate 370,060,330, forward strand.
TTCCACCAAGATGTACCATGATATGAGAGATGTTTACTGGTGGGATGGAATGAAGAGGGACATCGCAGATTTCGTGTCGAGATGCCTGACTTGTCAGCAAGTCAAGGTCGAGCACCAGAGGCCAGCGGGAGAGCTACAGCCATTACCCATTCCGGAGTGGAAATGGGAGCAGATTTCTATGGACTTCATTGTGGGTCAACCCAGGACTAATCGAGGGTATGACTCCATCTGGGTGATCGTGGATCGTTTGACGAAAGCGGCTCACTTCCTGCTAGTGAAGACGACTTTCGGATTTGCTCAGTATGCCCAGATATACATCGACGAGATTGTACGACTGCACGGAGTTCCGACGTGTATCATATCCGACAGAGGCACCCAATTTACCAGCCGACTATGGCAGAGGCTTCAGGAAGCTTTGGGCACCCGCTTGAGTTTCAGCACAGCATTTCATCCGCAGACCGACGGATAGTCAGAGAGGACTATTCAGACTCTCGAGTACATGCTCCGAGCGTGCGTTTTAGACTTTGGAGGTAGCTGGGATCATCATTTACCCTTAGTAGAGTTCTCCTACAACAACAGCTACCAGGAGACCATTCAGATGGCACCATTCGAGGCTCTATATGGTAGGAGATGCAGATCGCCCGTCTGTTGGACAGAGCTCAGCGAGAGCAATATCTTAGGGCCGCAGATTGTTGAGAAGATGACCGCGATGATCCAGTTGATTCGCGATAGGATGAGAGCAGCCCAGAGTAGGCAGAGATCTTATACGGACCGCCGTTGGCACAGACTTGAGTTTTCTGTTGGTGATCATGTTTTCTTGAGGGTCTCCCCAATAAAAGGTGTGATGAGGTTTGGGAAGAAGGGGAAGCTTAGCCCCAAATACGTGGGCCCCTTCGAGATCCTCGAGCGTGTTGGTGCAGTTGCGTAATGGTTAGCCCTTCCGCCCAGTTTTCCTGATGTGCACCCCGTATTTCATGTTTCGATGCTCCGCAAGTATCTTCATGATCCTTCGCATGCGATTCAGCGCCAAACGATCCAGCTTGAGCGCGACCTTTCTTTTGCAGAGCAGCCGGTGGACATCTTAGATCGACAGGTGAGGAAATTAAAATCGAAGGTTATACCGTCTGTCAAGGTTCTTTGGCGTGGCCCGAGCGGCGAGGGAGTCACTTGGGAGACCGAGAGCGAGATGAGGAAGAAATATCCCCATTTCTTTGAAGGTACGCGTAGCTAAATTTTTAAATTCGGGGACCAAATTTCTTTAAGGGGGATAGATTGTAACGCACTGAAATTCGTTTAGGTTAATTCCGCGATAGTTAGTTATATGCGTTTTTTTCATAAAAACTCGTAAATCTTTTTTTTCTTTTTTTAACTACTTCTAATGGTGATGAGAGGTGTTTATATATATATTTAGGGTTTATTAATTATAATTTGGCTTGTGTTCACCTTAATTAGAATTTTAGTTAATTATTTTCTTAAGCTAGGGTTAGTATACAACTTGCACACTTATCTTTTTATTGAAACATTTGTTAGTGTAACCATGTTATTTTCTTTTGCGCATGGTTTATATCCCCACTAAATCATTTAAACCCTTTTTATTTTAAATGAGAGAATGGGAGGTATGCGGGTTAGGTATGGGGCTTGACTTTTTGACCATTCCCTCTCTCTCTCTCTTTTCTCTCCCCCTCTTATTCTGATTTCCAGCAGAGGAAAGCAAAAACAGCAGCAACAACATCATCTTTTTCTTCTTCTCTTGCTTCTCTTTGAATCCATATACAAAACCCTACACAAAAACCCCTTTTTACGTCACAAAAACCTTGGAAAAATAGATCTTTTGGCGGATCCTGGTGTCATGTCAGTGGCTTGGGGGAAAAGGCTGGAAATTTGAGTTCCCTAGGATCTTTTGGATGGTATTAAGCTCACACTTATCACCCTAGATCATAATTTATAGTTTTGTTAACAAAAAATCGTGTTTTTGTGCTTTTATGTGATATTGAAGGGAAATTAGTGAAGTTTATGTTATGTTAGTGTTTTTATGATTTGTTTAACTTATTCAAGTGTTGTTAGTGTTGTTTTAACTTAGGGTTTGCTTCAGGTTTCACTAAAATACCTTAATGTATCGATTTAATATTAAACTAGCTTTTTAATTATGTTTTTGGGTTCTGTGTGATCTGCTTGTGACCCGTTGGCTTCAGAAAAATATTGTATTTACTGAAGCATGTACACCATAGTTAGAGAACACCCACGAAGCACGGGAGCCCAACTCCCACATCGGGCCGCCGGAATATTCATTCTGGCCGCAATTTGCGGCCAGATGGGGGATCTGGGTGCTGGGGTTTGTGGTGTGGGTGTCTGCTGTTAATCTAAGACCTATGGTATATGTAATTTTGTAAAATTCTACCTGTAGGATAATCTTGGAGCAATTAACCTATTTCGTACTTTTAACCTTCGCGACACGTGCGATACGTGTGTGGGTTTGGGGTTTTCTGTGTATCGCGGATTGTCGGGATAGTTTTAGACGCGTATTCACACGTTCCAGCATATCGCACACATGCGCGTTTAGTTCGCGACGCGAGTTTCCCGTTTGGTTTCGATATCGCGTTTTGCGAGATATTTTGCTCATATACGAATTCCTTGTGTAAATTCCAGGTTCGCAGGCGGGTACGTCGGATGCCGCAAAGAAGGGGAAGCAGGTGGTCGGCTACATTTAGCACGCGACCAGGTGAGTAGTTTTAACATCTACGGGGAAATCGCCCGTAAGGCGTTAAGCGTCAGGGCATGTTAGGTGATTTAGTCGTAGATGTTCATATGGACTATAGTAGCATACCTTATTGTTCCATATAGAAATGTTAGCATTGAACACTGCAGGTCACTAACGGTTCAAGCTGCACGGGGACTATTTGTATGTTACACCCACACCGTTAGTGATTGCCATGACACTCGCACTATATGATTGGTACGCATTATACATATCGTTTAATTGTCACATCATTGATGATTGTCATGACTTGTCGCATATACACATATATTGATATTTTCATAACTGCGCACATGCACACTGTATATTAATACCAGTGCACACATATATTGATATTTTCATACCTGCGCATATGCACACTGTATATTCATACCAGTGCACACATATATTGATATTTTCATACATGCGCACCTGCACACTGTATATTCATACCAGTGCACACATATATTGCTATTTTCATACCTGCGCACATGCACACTGTATATTCATACCAGTGGACACATATATTGATATTTTCATACCTACGCACATGCACACTGTATATTCATACCAGTGCACACAAATATTGATATTTTCATAACTACGCACATGCACACTGTATATTCATACCAGTGCATACATATATTGATATTTTCATAACGGCGCACATGCACACAGTATATTCATTCCAGTGCACACATATATTGATATTTTCATACCCGCGCACATGCACACTGTATATTCATACCAGTGCACACATATATTGATATTTTCATACGTGCGCACATGCACACTGTATATTCATACCAGTGCACACATATATTGATATTTTCATACCTGCGCACATGCACACTGTATATTCATACCAGTGCACACATATATTGATATTTTCATAACTGCGCACATGCACACTGTATATTCATACCAGTGCACATATATATTGATATTTTCATAACTGCGCACATCCACACTGTATATTCATACCAGTGTACACATATAGTGATATTTTCATACTTGCATGGATTTACGTATTGAGATATGTTGTTTCCATGATATTTCTGTAGGGTTCCTAGGCACCCTAGTGAGGTCTCCCAAGCCATCAACCATGGCAATTTCAAAAATTATGGTGCCTACAAACCCTAGTGTACGGATCTATAACTAGATGTCTAGGCGAAGAAGTAATCTAGTTAACAATTAACTATAAGATACGGAAATACAACCTTTGTAGATCCGGTGCTCCACCTCCATAGCTCCGCAACGAAGTCCTCTCCGCTGTCCAAGTCAAATCCGGGCTCTAGGATCGGCTTCGTCGGAGAATGGGCAAGCTAGGTCGTCGATGTCCATGCCGAAGATGATCTATGTCGAGGCATCGCTAAATCAAGCTCCGACTTCACCAAGTCCAAAAACTTATGAAGAGAACACACTCTACTACTTGGCAAGAGGTAGAGGATGAAGAAATAGGAAGTGGGTTAACTTTAGAATTGGTTTTCTCACTCATATGCATCAATCACCATTGATGGAGGTGAAGCTTTTCTTCTTGAAGTCAAAGAATAAGAAGAAGAAGCTTATATGATAAGTTAAAAGAATAAGAAAAGAAAATGAATTCTTATCATAATTTTAACTAGAGTCAAGTGTAGAGAATGAATCATGGTTAGTGGGAATGGTTAGGGTTAAGGATGAGATAAGAATGGTTGACTTGAACAAAGCTTCATGAAGCTTCAACTAAAGAACAAAATTAGCCACCATTCTTTTCTCTTTTCTTTTATTCATTTATCAAAAATAAAAAGGATAATTAAATAAGATAAATGAATAATAAATAATAAACCCTAACCATTTCATTAACCAAGGTTTAATCTTTACACTTGAACCCTAGCATGACTTGTATCATCAAACATGATACAATCAAGTGCACAAAAGTATATCGCATATACAATGCGCCCATCCGAGTGAAAAAATCCATCTTAAGTAAACCGATACTAGTTGATGCAAAGTAATATATCAAATATATAAATATGCATTAAATTATTAAATCAACACTTGATTCAATGACCTGGTTATGTCGCACACAACCGACTAGTATACAATATATATCGGCTTATCGAATCAACGCTTGAATCGATAACTAGGTTATATCGCATACAACCATTCGATATATATATCGCGAGAATAGAATACGGTATCACATACACGCATTATTCTCGGTCCCGCACATATCTCATATGCGCTCCTATTTCGTTTCGCTTGAGCTAGGAAACCTCTGTGTAGGACTCTAAAGACTCGTCAATACGCCGGCAGCAGATGATGATCATATCAAGCATCCACAAGCCGCAAGCGGTCTGCTAAATGTAACGGCCACCCGGGTATTGAGCGATCTGAAGATCGACGAGCAAGCCCGCTCACACTCCAGTGAATCCGACCAGTAACACTACCGTACAGTCCGGTCTGATCGTCTGATCTGTCGCATATCTCGCCTAGGGGTGGTAAACGTCAGACCCCAATAGCTCGATAAGTCGTGTCGATATGAGGTCTATAACTGTTCGAGAAACTACTGGTAACACTTACCAGTAAATCTCAACAACCCTGGCCAGGGATTTCCTGTTATAGCCAATCGAACACAGCGCAACATCAACCCCCTATACCGGGAGAGACGAATCCCCTCCTATCGCTCATTGCCTCCATGTGACTCGGGACTGTACCCAAAAACCACCGTTTTGCACGCCCTCTTGGACGTGGTAAGATGGAAATCAAAGCACAGTGGGAACCACACGAGACTCTATGACGATCTCGGGTCAACAGACTACTCTGTACCAGTGTCACCAGAGAACTGCCATCTGACGTGAGGTAAAATACCATCTGGGAGTTCTCGGCGAGTCCGTCCAGTGTACCCAGTCTCTACTAAGCACCCGTATATCATCTCTGATGTCAAACACCAATGGATATGGGATCATCCATCGCCCATCTGTATGGGTCGAGAAGGTACACGCTAGTCTACTCTGGTATATCGATGCCCCGTCTCGATACACCCACGACTAGGGACTTTGAAGGATGTACTTATGGACTACCATGTCCCCACTAGTATGATCCGCATCATAGTCCAGGTAGTCAAGTACAGATCCTAAGGGCTTTACCAACATGTAACAGAGAGACAATCAGTATACACGTTAAGGTAAAGTTCAACCAGATAGCATACTATCATGTCGAGCAAGAAAGTCCTTCCTATATATGTCCCAGCATCCACTACAATATACATCCTATGTACAGTAATGGCCTCTAGGGCATACATATAACTAACAATCTCCCACTTGCACTAGGGCCATCTGATAGCAGTGGTTTGAAGTATCTCATACTCAACCATCCCATAATAGTCTCTCTCTGGGAACAGGCCTTTGTGAGTGGATCCGCTGTGTTTGTCCTCTGAGTCTACTCTCCTTACCTCGATCCCTTGGAGATCAACCATCTCCATGATCAGGTGATACTGCCTTAGAATATGTCTGGATCACTGATGGGACGGACGTTCCTTGGCATAAGCCACAACTCCATTGTCTCACAATGGTTGGAACGTAGTTCATCTCATGAACCAATATACACCCAGACTGCCTCTTTGGTAGCATCTTAAGTAGCGATATATCGTGCCTTTATCGTCTAGTATGTCACGGTATCTAGCTCGGAACTCTTCCAACATACCGTCCCTTTACTGAGGGTAAAGACAATGCCTGTGACTGACACTCAGTTGTCTTTATCACCCTGGAACCCTTCCAGTGATTCTCCCCAAGATCGATTGATACCATCTCACTACAATTAGTGAGAATCCTAACATCCATTTAGATCTATCTCATAGATCCAAAATCCAGGATTTAGTAGGTATCATTTTGATTCTATATGGAGAATCCTAGTGATAAGCGGAGATTGATCGAGCGTAGCATAAGAAACTCTTTTCTTATCAAGAGTATGTCATCCACGTACTCTATGAGGATCGTCACCATACTCCCTACTACCTTTTTGTTTATACAAGGTTCATCTACCATTTTGATGATGTCAAACTCTTTGACTACTTCATCAAAACAGATGTTCCAACTCCGCGATGCCTGCTTTATCCTATAAAGCATCTTGCACACGTTTCCGCTGCTCCCACTGTCTACGAAGCCCTCTGGCTGTGTACTTATAGACGCACTCTTCTAAAACTTCATTTAGAAAAGCAGTCATGACACCCAACCACCAGATATCGTAGTCATGGTATGTAGCCGTGACAAGTAGGATCTGGATGGACTTAAGCATAGCTACTTGAAAAGGTTTGATCATTATCCACACCGGGTCAATGATGCAAACTTTCAACAAGTCTAGCTTTGAAAGTCTTAACTTTTCCATGTACACCAAGTAATCTTCTCAAGATATACTTGCTCCTGATGGGGATTTAACCCTTCAGATATAGCAGCTAAAGTCCATACTTTGCTGGTGTATAAGGATTCCATCTCAGATCACTAAGCATCCAGCCATTCTTACAGAGTCTTACTCCTGATGGCCAGCTCGAAGCTAGTTGGGTCATCATCTCATGATGCAATCTTCGCTCCCACTGTCATAGAGAAACAGAAGTATCTCTCAGGTGGGTGAGGAACCCTACTAGATCGGCGGAGAGGCTAAGGTTCGTTGGTAACTATCGAATCCTTTGGTTCTTTCAAATCATCAGCTGCAGTTTGTATAGCTGGAACCTTTCCAGTTCTACATAACAGACTTTGCCTTGAGCTTGTCCAGATTTTTCTTTTAGACATAGGCCGGACAACCCCAAATCTTAACTAATTTAAGAAATGGGCTCTTCCCTTTCCATATCACATATGAAATGGTAGGCAACTGATTTGATTCGAACCCTATTCAATAGGTATGCAGCTTCTCAAGCGCATAACACCCAAAAGGAAATAGGTAACTCAGTATTACTCATCATAGAGCACGCCATATCAAATAGGGTGTGATTGCTCCGCCCCGATATACCATCGTGCTATGGTGTATACTGAGGAGTAATGCTGAGAGAGAATCTTATTCTCCTTTTAGAATAGTCCAGGATTTCCGTGCTCAAGTATTCTCCTCCTTGATCTCATCATAGGACATAATACTTATACCCGTTTTGGTTCTCTACTTCTAAATCATATTCTGTGAATATCTCAAAAGGTTCGGATTTGTGTTTCAACAGGAACATATGTCTGAATCTTGAGAGATTATCAGAGAATGTAATGAAGTACAAAGAACCGGTCTTGGCATGTGTAGACAGGGGACCTACATACATCAACATGTATCATCCCAAGAGTTCACTAACTCTTTCTCTGTTTCCAATAAACAGGGCTATGGTCATCTTATCTTTGTGACATGACTGGCGAGTTTCACAAGATGTAAATTCAAACTGATTTAAATATGCATCTATATGTAACTCAAGCTAGTCGGGTCACATTGATCTGACTTAGTCTACAATGCCTCAAGAAGAATTCGTTCATTTCTGAACTCTTCCTCTTGTGTGTGATCCGTATACTAAGAACTGTAGTTTGATTTAGAACATCAACGCTTTTAGATAACGTGCCTGAACCGATCAACTTTTGATATAGGAAATGTTCAAAACATTATCCAACAATACAAAATTATATCCTTTCTTTACTAATAAAGAGACTGATATGATTTTGTATATCAGGTTCGGTATCTAATAACATTCGTTCAGAATCAATGTATTGGTAATACAGGGTGACAGTGACCAACAGACTTGGCTGCAACACTTGCCCCGTTTTCTGCCTCATGAAACTTATCACCCGTTCTCAGTTTTTCTACCCTTTTGTAGCCCTATGTAACATCTTACATATCTGGGATCCTGATCCGGTATCACATACCCAGGATGCGGAGGATACTGAGAAACAGTTCTTTGTAATGAACACACCCGAAGATGATGCATCAGTATGCATTCTCTTCGTTTGGGAGGCACGAGAATTCTGGTATTCCCCAATTTTCTGCTCTGTCTTATAACAATTATAAGTTGGAGCGGGACCAACGTTCCCCAGCTCAGTATACCAAGCGGGTTCGGTCAATATTCCGTATTATTATCTTGATTAAGGCGTGATATGGTCGCTACCAGGAGAGAGAGAGAAGAAAACACTCAGCGTGCGCTCTTGCAAGAATAGATTGGTTATAATTTTATCTAATCAGGATGGCTCCCACTGCTTTTTATCAAATCTTCCTTCAAACCCTAAAAGGAAAGACTAGCCGGGATTAATTACACACTACAAGTTCGCCAATCTTTCAGCCAGGCCAGTGTCGGTACTTTGAGGGAGGTCCCCCGTGCTTTCGCACGAACCTAATTAATGTAAACCTCGTTTTCCCAGAGGCGTAACCTCGTTAACACCTTTCTAGACACCTACTTGATCGGCTAATTGTAATGCGTAAAACTCTCCCAGGAGTAACACTTACTCGCAGCGGGTATCGGGATCCAACTATCTCATAGAAGGTATGCAATCTCATTGCAAATTTCAACACTTGAAATTCCCGATAATATTTTGCCCCTAGCTCGCTATGACCTTGACGCATGCCAAACAACCCATAGTCTGCTAGTCAAGTTCAACCCGTCATTTCCTGATTGAATTAAACCCACCCGCACGACCCTTGACGCATGCCAAACAACGCCGTACGAATACCCTAATCCAATCGCATCATATGCTAGCAGATAAGCACTAGTTAGCTACCGTACACTACGCCTTGACGCATGCCAAACAACCGCAGCACGAATACTAACTAGTACTTATCTGAAATGACGGAGGGCTACGACAGGTTTTTCTGAAAACCTATTGCGTAATGAACTTGATATCGTTGTAGGATCGAATGAATTTTGAAATGGAGTGCTTTTGAGGCTTTTCTAGTTTTGCTAAAGGAGTCACTCCCGGTGAAGGGATCGTCGGTCCTTTCCTCGTCGAATGAGGTGCGGGATATATCATATATATCACTGTGCAAAGCAAAAAACTCTTAAAAGCAATCAAAAGACAAACCGAGTGTGTAGCATCTGCCAGTTATTGCTAAAGGAGTCACTCCCGGTGAAGGGATCTCGGTCCTTTCCTTATCGAATAAGGTGCAGGATATATCACATATACCGCTGTGCAAAGCAAGAACTGTAGCTACCTGTTTTATTTTGAAATTCGATTCTACAACATCTTAGGTTTCTTTTATTTCATTAATCACATTAATGAAGTCCCATCATTTTATGTACCTAAACATCACAGATAAATACGACGTGCACTTATGCCATCCGCATTCGCCTCGATGTCCCCTCGTGCACCGTTAGGTTAGGTAACTAACGGCAGAGCAGGGCAGGGCTAGCGCGGGTGTAAAACATAAGTAACGTCTATATAATATATCATATATACTATATACTGTATCTATCACCGAACATCACATGATCACATCACAGATATCGCAGCAGAAGAATCATATGAAATATTGGATATACTAGGACGTCCGTCTTTTCAATACGAGCCAGTATAAAACACGGATTCCATGGTCGTGATGAATAGCCAAACCCACACCCCTAGACCCCTACGAGAGCGGCAAGCAACCCTACCAATTCTAGAGTTAGGAGACCCGGACTCGACTCCTCGAGTTGGTCTCCCACTGGACCCTAGAACCCGGTTATTTGCGCCCTCCTCCTTTGGTCTATCCTAGTGCGGAAAAGTAAATAATATACATCAACGGTGACTACTTCCGCTACCTGGAAGTGCCCCAATAAAAGAATATTACATACAAGTTTTTACATGAATGAAAATGAAAAACACTCATCTCACATAAAAACCCCTGGCTATTCAAACACGACGATCCAATATAACATATCCAGCAACACATAACATCACATGTCATCAACGTAAGTAAATATGCGCATCCCAATTGTCGTTGACATATAGCAACGAAACCGGCGATATCACATATTACACTTACGGTCACAGAAAAGAAAGTGTAAAACTACAACAGTTGGAATCCGGAACCACCTCAGACATCACATGCCTGACCAAATGAATTACTTAGACATCACATGCCTAACAATTATAAACCACGCATTTTAGTCTCAAAATCGAAAACTCTTTTCAATATCAAGTCGGGCAATTCAACAAGATTCCCGAAATTCTGATCGAATGCTCGTCGCAAACTTCAGTAGACGGCCGCACCCCTGATACCGTCGACGAAGTGCACCAAGGCGGAACACCGCTGCCGCGAGCACCCGAACGGATGCTTTCGGCGACGGGGTTCTCCTACAGTCACTTGGTCGGGGCTATGGAGTGAGGCTGTCTATTAAGTTTACCCGGCGAGTATCCGCGTACACTACGTGATTGCGACGGACTTTTGATCACATCAAAATTCCGTGGCAACCGATCAAGTGAGACTAAAGTGCTATGTTTATAACATTCATTCAGTTATCACATAACTTTTGTGAATTCCAATTGTTGTATCACATTCCGGATAAACAGAAAATGTTAAACTTTCCGATTGAACATTCGAACACCCAAATTTTCCCAATACAGATCAACACATGAAACAAGTCTAAAAACATTCAGTTCATGCCTCAGTACCAACGGTCCAGCCGTAGAAGGGTCAAGCCAACGCCTCACATGTGGCACGCCGTACTGCCCCAAACCCGAAGGTTCAAAGGGCAGTTCAAGACGGTCACATAATCGAGTTAAGGTTTGTTGTCTTCTAGAGGGACCATCGCGTTACTTGCACTACTTAGAACGTCGTCAAACTACGGAAAAATCCAACACTTGGAAATTTCCCGACAGGGGAAAAGTTGGGTATTTATATCCGGTCGAACTTTTTAACATATTATAAAATTTATCCGGAAAGCCACACAGATAAAATTTGATACCCCGATCGAAACACCGAATTCCCAAAACAACTCCAGAAAATTCAACTCTTGAATAAAATATCAAAATATCCAGAGAACTCAGCACAGTTAAATAGGAGTTACTGTGCAAACGTACCCACAGAAAACGACAAAACGGCCGCGCTTCCGCCGCAAGAGCCATGCTAGTGCCGCGGAAGCGCGGTGATCTAATATAATTAGGGTTACGAATTTCACAGTTACTCTTATATTTTCCTGCATGTTTTTCTGAATATTTTTAATGTGGAAAAATGCACTGTTTTGAAAAAAGTACAGAGAGCATATTTGTTTTGGGGTTCCGAGTTCGTTCGGACTTCGAATTCCGTCTGGACTTCGCCTAAGGCTCTAGCTAGGCTCTGATACCACTGTAGGGTTCCTAGGCACCCTAGTGAGGTCTCCCAAGCCATCAACCATGGCAATTTCAAAAATTATGGTGCCTACAAACCCTAGTGTACGGATCTATAACTAGATGTCTAGGCGAAGAAGTAATCTAGTTAACAATTAACTATAAGATACGGAAATACAACCTTTGTAGATCCGGTGCTCCACCTCCATAGCTCCGCAACGAAGTCCTCTCCGCTGTCCAAGTCAAATCCGGGCTCTAGGATCGGCTTCGTCGGAGAATGGGCAAGCTAGGTCGTCGATGTCCATGCCGAAGATGATCTACGTCGAGGCATCGCTAAATCAAGCTCCGACTTCACCAAGTCCAAAAACTTGTGAAGAGAACACACTCTACTACTTGGCAAGAGGTAGAGGATGAAGAAATAGGAAGTGGGTTAACTTTAGAATTGGTTTTCTCACTCATATGCATCAATCACCATTGATGGAGGTGAAGCTTTTCTTCTTGAAGTCAAGGAAGAAGAAGAAGAAGCTTATATGATAAGTTAAAAGAATAAGAAAAGAAAATGAATTCTTATCATAATTTTAACTAGAGTCAAGTGTAGAGAATGAATCATGGTTAGTGGGAATGGTTAGGGTTAAGGATGAGATAAGAATGGTTGACTTGAACAAAGCTTCATGAAGCTTCAACTAAAGAACAAAATTAGCCACCATTCTTTTCTCTTTTCTTTTATTCATTTATCAAAAATAAAAAGGATAATTAAATAAGATAAATGAATAATAAATAATAAACCCTAACCATTTCATTAACCAAGGTTTAATCTTTACACTTGAACCCTAGCATGACTTGTATCATCAAACATGATACAATCAAGTGCACAAAAGTATATCGCATATACAATGCGCCCATCCGAGTGAGAAAATCCATCTTAAGTAAACCGATACTAGTTGATGCAAAGTAATATATCAAATATATAAATATGCATTAAATCATTAAATCAACACTTGATTCAATGACCCGGTTATGTCGCACACAACCGACTAGTATACAATATATATCGGCTTATCGAATCAACGCTTGAATCGATAACTAGGTTATATCGCATACAACCATTCGATATATATATCGCGAGAATAGAATACGGTATCACATACACGCATTATTCTCGGTCCCGCACATATCTCATATGCGCTCCTATTTCGTTTCGCTTGAGCCAGGAAACCTCTGTGTAGGACTCTAAAGACTCGTCAATACGCCGGCAGCAGATGATGATCATATCAAGCATCCACAAGCCGCAAGCGGTCTGCTAAACGTAACGGCCACCCGGGTATTGAGCGATCTGAAGATCGACGGGCAAGCCCGCTCACACTCCAGTGAATCAGACCAGTAACACTACCGTACAGTCCGGTCTGATCGTCTGATCTGTCGCATATCTCGCCTAGGGGTGGTAAACGTCAGACCCCAATAGCTCGATAAGTCGTGTCGATATGAGGTCTATAACTGTTCGAGAAACTACTGGTAACACTTACCAGTAAATCTCAACAACCCTGGCCAGGGATTTCCTGTTATAGCCAATCGAACACAGCGCAACATCAACCCCCTATACCGGGAGAGACGAATCCCCTCCTATCGCTCATTGCCTCCATGTGACTCGGGACTGTACCCAAAAACCACTGTTTTGCACGCCCTCTTGGACGTGGTAAGATGGAAATCAAAGCACAGTGGGAACCACACGAGACTCTATGACGATCTCGGGTCAACAGACTACTCTGTACCAGTGTCACCAGAGAACTGCCATCTGACGTGAGGTAAAATACCATCTGGGAGTTCTCGGCGAGTCCGTCCAGTGTACCCAGTCTCTACTGAGCACCCGTATATCATCTCTGATGTCAAACACCAATGGATATGGGATCATCCATCGCCCATCTGTATGGGTCGAGAAGGTACACGCTAGTCTACTCTGGTATATCGATGCCCCGTCTCGATACACCCACGACTAGGGACTTTGAAGGATGTGTTGGAGATAGTGCCCGCAGAGTCAATTATTAGGTCACAGGTACGTGATTGTAATGATTGAGGGAGGACCTATCCCGGTAGGACAGTCTTACTCGAGATGATAGTATGCTATCTGGTTTACCTTTATCATCGTATACTGTTTTAGGTGACCTGACACGTCGCTATTACACGTTGATAGAGCCCCTAGGATTCTTGCTTGACCACCAGCAGTATGAGGGCGATCATATAAGTGGGAGCTGGGGGTCTATAAGCTTATCCTTAAAAGGTCCCTAGTCGTGGGAGTTTCGAGACTGGGCATCGATACTCTATTAGTAGACTAGTGTATACAGTCGAGACCCCGACGAGGGACGGTGGCCGGTCTCACAAGCCACTGGTGTCAGTTGGATCACCTAAGATGTATACAGGTGCTCATTGGGTTATGAGTACACCGGACAGGACTCGCCGGGAACATGCTAGTTGGACATATACCAGACGTCAGATGGCAGTTCCCTGGTGACATGTGTGCAGGTTAGTTCATCGACCTGGGGATCGTCATTTGTCTTGTGTGAGTTCCCACTGTACTTTGATTACTACCCTACCACGGCTCAAAGGAGTCGTGCAAACAGGTTTTAGTTGGGTACAGTCCCGAGCCACATGGAGGCAGTGAGCGGATCTTCAGGGGTCCGTCTCTCCCGGTATTAGGGGTGAGGTCGCGCTGTGTCTAAGAGAGCCATTACACGAAGTCCTTGGCCAAGGCAGGAGATTTACTGGTAGGTATTCCAGTAGTATCTCAGGGTGTTCTGGGCTACACTCCGACACGACTTATACCGCTTTTGGGGGTCTGACTTTTACCAACCCCATAGGCCCGCCATGCGATGCTCATAGACGAACGGACCGGACTGTACGGATATTGTCACTGACAGGCTCAGTAGGGTGTCAGGATGAGTTCGCTCATCGACGTCCCTTTTAGTCAATAGCTGGTGGCCCGTCACGTATTGGCTTATACCTCTGACGTGCTAGTGGTTAAATCCACAGCCATTGTATTGACGAGTCTTTAGAGTCCACCACACTTTCAGTTACTCAAGCTTTCGGGCGAAACGCTGTAGAGGCCGTATGGAGATATGGCAGGGTCCGATCAGATACGTGCGGTATTGCACGGATCAGGATCGGACGGTTTGTACTAGTAGCCGTATAGGTATATGGCAGGGTTCGATCAGATACGTGCGGTATTGCACGGATCAGGATCGAACGGATATTACTAGCCGGCTTTGGTTTAAGCCGGTCCTAGTTTTAGTACAGTGTAGATTTTGTCTCATTGTATTTGTATCCGGACGGAATACAGATGCGGGTGTGTATGCACAGTATCGGGGTTTTTCCTGTAATTTATTACGGGACCAGTTTTCTGGAGTTGCCAGTTTGCATTCCGTTCCGGCCGGTTTTCCTTTGTTCTTTCCCGGCCGGACTTTTCCGATGGAGGGGGTATTTTGCAGTTTTGCAAATTACAATTGTGGAGGGGGTTTCTTTGCAAATTGTTTGATTATGATAGCTTCATATCATTTGCACCATCACTTGCATTTAATGAGATTAGAAATGAGGTATGGTTTGATTAAAGTGCAAGCATGGTTGATGTTTTCTTGTCTCTTGATGTGGTCACCTCTTCTATTCTCCTACACTCACCTCCCTTCATGCTACATATCTATTCCTCCACCATTTCCCAAATGATTTGGCCGGCCACATTTTTGGAGAGGAGGGGAGAAAATGAGAGGCTTCATTTTGTGAAGGAAATTAATCATCCATCTCATTTTTCATTGCTACCTAAATCCCCAAGTTCATATCATCTTGATTCCTCCATCAAAGGCAACAAACCCCAAAGTGAGACATGCACTCTACACTACACTTCCTACAGCAAATCTTGGACGCGTCGATTCGCCAGCTTCGCGCCCGAGTTGCCTCGGTATTGAGGTGGGAGCCCGTAAAAGCTACAGGCGATGTGGTGCCCTTTCCGACGAGGAGGAGACGGACGGAGATCCCGCGAGGAGATCGGAGTGGAGATGAAGACCGGAGGACTCGGATCAGTCGGTATATCTCTTCCCCATCTTCTTGTTAGCTTAGACTTGTTAATGGTTACGATCCGGAGTTTAGTGCGCGGTGGTGCCGGTTTGCAAAGTCCGCAAAATTAAAGTTTATCACCGCTTCCGCATTCCGGCGTCGGTTTGACGGCCGGGGCGCCGCCGTGCACTTACAGTGGTATCAGAGCCTCGCCATTAACTTCGTCTAGCTTTCGTTTGATGTGTTTTACGTTTCCGATCGAACAAAATCCCGAAAACGCGTTTTTCATGCACATCAGTTTCTGTCGAATTTTTTTTGAGTCCAAAAATTTTTCAGGTTGTCTCAGAGTGATGTGCAGGGAATTGTAAGCTTACTGTAAAAATTTGGTACCATGAACTTACTGTTCCGCCGCGGAAGGGCGGCCAAACCCCTGCTTTGGCCGCTCTTCCGCCGCAATGTTTACTGTTCATGCCCCCAAAACTTTGCAGAATGTTCCTGAGTTGAAAATGTGCTTTCTGGAAGATTAAAGTTGGGCCAATTTTTCCTGTGAGTGCTACAGTTTTCTTTTGGGCCCACTTGTTAATTGTTTGATCAATCGGAAAATTTTAAACACATTTTTCACAGTATTTACATTATATCTGCGACCGTGAATGTCACTCGATCGGTAAATCCGGTCTAACTGCTATAGCCCGGTTTGACGGATTTGCGAACGTGACTTTCACGTTGATGTTCTATGTTTATGCTGTGATGTTGCGGATTGGTCGTGGGAGATAGCCTGGATGCAATGCTAGTACAGTTTTGTTGTATTATGTACATTTGATATTGCGGGGCGAGCGTCCGACATGTGGAATGCCGTCACCGCCTGATTGTATTATTCTTTTGGGGCACGACCTGGTTGCGGTCGATGTACCCGTTGTATGTATATTTTACTTTCTGTACTAGGATTACCCCGCGGTGGGGTGCACGGATAGCCGGGTTCTGGAGGGCAACAAGCCCGCATCTCATGGCATTGAGAAGGAGGGGGCTTCACTCTGGGATTGGCGGGCTATTCGCCGCACTCGTAGGGGGTACAGGTTGACCCAGGAGGGGTGCCCAAGTTGCCGGATTCCGTGGAGTGCTGGGTGGTCCATTCACGGAGCTGAAGGGGGCTGCCTCGCTTCAGGTTTTGGCGGGTGACTTGCCGCGCCCGTAGGGGTCTAGGTTTTCATTGCACAGGCTATCCACACGACCAGGGGAACGTCGGGTTTCAGTAGTGGCTCTGTGAAACCCGGGGATCCCAGATATCTGTATTGTTTCTGTGATGCTGTACATTTCTGTGATGTTGCATTTCTTTTCACGCCTTGAGCGAAATATAATATATTGGTATATATATCAGTAGATGTTGTATATGTTTTTCATCCGCGCTAGTCCAGTCCCCGCTCTGTCGTTAGTAAGCTAACCTAACGAGTGATGACGGGACCCAGTGGCGAATGCGGATGGCATATACGTACGTCAGTATATTTTCGTTCTTTGTGGTGTGATCAATTGATGGGACTGCATTGATTCGGATCAATGCAAGCTAAACAAACCTAATCTGATGTTGTTGGAACACTTTTCAAAAAGCTGTTATTGCAAGGACGTTCACTTTTGTTTTGCATCGTGGTATTCATTTGGAATATCCTGCTCCTCAGTCGACAAGGCAAGGGCCGAGATCCCTTCACCGGGAGTGACCCCTTGGACAGAAGTTTGCGTCAGGGCATTAACTTCACTATAGCCGATTACTTTTGCTTTGCACCGTGGTATTCAGTTGGAATATCCTGCACCCCATTCTACGGGGAAAGAGCCGAGATCCCTTCACCGGGAGTGACCTCTTTAGTAAAGGTTTTCGTCACTATATTTTTAAAAGCTATCCGTTCCTTCGACGATATCAAGTTCTTTACGTTAAAGGTTTTCGCCAGAAACCATTCGTAGCCCTCCGTCGTTTCATATGGGTGGTCAATAGTATTCAAGCTGCGTAAGTTGGCCAAAGTCAAGGCATAGTGATTGGTAGCTATTGGGGTATTCATATGCAGCATAGATAGATGCGTTGGTTTGGGACAGTCGTACTGCCATTTTGGCCAAAGTCAAGGGTATGTACGGGTGGGTTCAAATTAACCTGGAGAATGACGGGTTGAACTTGACATGTGACTTATGATATGTTGGCCAAAGTCAAGGTCATAAGAGCATGGGGTAAAAATCACATCGGGAGATTCAAAAGTACTGAAACTTGCCAGATATGCGCATACCTTCTGGAGTGTGATACCGTGAGCGGATTCCGTCACGTTATCGTGCGATGAGAGTTGGATCCCGATTCCCACTGATGAGTTGGTTTACTCCTCGGGTGACCCCGACTAATTCTTCTTTCAGGTTTGGAGGAGAATTTGAGGTACAGTGGGAGGTTTCCTGATTAGAAAAAGTTATAACCATTCTGATCTAGGTTAGAGTGCACGCTGAGTGTTTCTTTTCTCTCTCTCTTTGGCAGCGACCATTGACCCGACCCTAAGACTATGACTCAGTGACCAAGTTGACCGAACCTTCTTAAACACTGGCTTTTGGATTATCAGAGTTGCGAACCTCATTGCCACTCCTACTTTTACCCTTTTCTCCAGGACACCCCGTATTACTACGAACGTCCACTTCCATTGGACAAAACCATCGTATGGTTAGATACGAACTCGAAAGAATTTATTCGAGGATGGTTTTCGGTTCTAGAGAAAACGGATGGGATTATTCAGTTGTCTTTTCCTTTTACCCTCTCTCAGGTTACGAGTACTCCTTGGTTTAGGGGTAGTACACCTATTACGCAAATTGGATTGTCTTCTTCCAAACCTTAGGCTGGTGCCGACCGGTAGGGAATGAAGAAAACCAATTAGCCTAACGATGGTGTGCAGAAGGTATTAAGTTAAGACAAAGCAAGGGATTAGTAAGAGGGCAAAGTAAATTGCAACAGATATTCACGGCCAAACCAGGTATTTCTTCGCCAATCCTAAAATCACCTTTGTATTTCTCCAGGACACTCCGTATCACTACGAAGATCCCATTTTATTGGATAATCCATCGTATGGTTATATACGAACTCGAAAGGAACTTGTTCCAGTTCGGGGATGGATCCTGGTTCAGGAGAAATAGGAATAAAGTACATTCAGGTGTCTTTTATCTTCACCTTCTCTCGTATTGCGAGTGCTCCAAGGATTAGGACAGTACACCCTTTATGCTTTTTGGATAGTCTTCTTCCAAACCATAGGCTGGTGCCGAACGGTAGGGAAGGAAGAAAACCAATTGGCCTAAAGGGGTGTGCAGAAGGTAATGACTAAAGACATATAAAGGGATTTGGAGAGGTAGCAAAGAATTATACGGTTATAGTTGTGAATCTGGATAATGGTAGAGGCATTACTAGGAATACCAGGATACCCCATCGAAACATTTCAATGTTTCTAGTTCACTGTGTACAGTTAATAGAAAACTGATTTCCCGATTAGACACTTACTCCACGGTATGTATTTACCAGGTATAATTCTCACATCTGTATGGTTTTACAGATGATGAGTGGGAGTACGTTATTGGGAATTGGGTGATCATCCTCATTATATCGGGATTCGTTGTAATTGGTGATATTTGAGGATGCCACCTGGGTTGTTTGCCGGTCGGCAAATATTTGGTTTTGAATATCCGCTGTTGTGCACCAATTTCAAATTGATATATCTGTACGTCTATTTTCATAGAGTGAGATATACCTTTTGATATTATGTCGATGACATTTACCTATATCAGTGGATGGTTAGGTAAGGAGCATTAAACAGCGGTGTAATTCTTCTTAACCAAAGGTACAGTTTTCAACCTACGACACACAGTGAATGAGTCACTAGACTCAAGGGACTTATACAGAGTATTGTATATTGTCCAGTGTCCACTAGGACAGAGGGGTTGGTCCTCGTACTGTATTCTGTTTACTTATGACTTCTCTAGTTCTTAGACAGGTGTTTCGTAGAAACACAGGGTCTAAGTTTTGAGGAGTTATAGGTATTTGAATAGAGTAGAGAACCAGGTGTAGCAAGTATCGGGATTCTTCAAAGAGATCGAAGATGTAGATACTTATGTATGGTATTCAGTTGATAGTAATGATAAAGAGATCTTGCTTCTCTTTCAGGTTACTCATGATTGGAAGCATTCCTAAGTTGAGTGACGCTGATCGGCCTCTCTCCATTTAGTTCACATGCACTGGAGACAGCTGCATGATTTGAATCTGGTTAAATTAAATCAGTGCCTCTGGTTCTATATTGGATGTAGAACAGTTCATATCTTAACGTTGTTAAGGTACGGGGAGTTGTCCGGCTTATGATTAAAACCAGACTCTGGATAACTCAAGGCACGTTTCTGTAATGGCTGTTTGTGGGTTGACCCAGGCTATGACGCGGGTTGACTTTCTACCATCTGGATGAACAATAGCAATATTGTTCTAGACTCGCCACAGTTTTATTAAAAATGGATTTTTTCAGAAAACAGTAGTGGGAGTATGGGAGAACTAGAAGTGATTCCAGAACCGCAAACGATTACTGAAGATTTGATAAGGAACCTAAAGATTCAATCTGATTTGACATTCCATTGGCCACTCCGCAGATAAGGTGGGTAACTTCAGGCACCCGAGAGGCACTACGGTAGCCTCAAGGACGGTGACAGGGAAGTTCTTGTTTACCCACAATTACCATTGCTGTTGTTCCAGGTTACGAGACCCGGCGGGAGGATGAGTATAGCGTCGTTCTAAACCAGTTTTAGAAGTGTACGTCTATATGACTCTGCCAGAGGGTTGTCGTAGTCAGTGGGAGCAGCGGAAGTATTGGTGGACAGGTAGCTTATGTCTATTTATAGACTAAAGCAGATGTAGCGGAGATAGATCATCTATTTCTGACGTGACAGTCATGGGTTTGACTTCATCAGATAGGGGATGGATCTGTTGAGAAGGTAGTAGGGTGTGATGTCCTGGTATCTGGATGACATACACAGAATAGGAAAAGAAACTCCTATACTACGATCGGTTATACTTTGGTCGTCACACAGTTGTTTTCTCCACAAAGGAAATGGATTTTATATCAGACATACTGGTTACTAGATCTATGGTTTTAGATCTAGATTTGGGTGGTTTCCCAAATAGGGTACTTGACAGCATTCTAAGAGTATTTAGAATGGACGACTCCTGGCACGGTAGTGTACCTGCAGGTAATGGAGTCACCCTCTCCAAAGGTGTCTTACAGACTAAAGGGGAGAGGGACGTGCATGATTGGCAGATCACTTGCTCAGGCAATTGAGTCAATCGTGAGATGTCAAGTACCACACCAGATGTTGTTCTTGCACTAGATGCAATAAGTTGACTTTGATCCAATCCTGAAGAAACAGTCAGAAGCAGTTTTAGAACATAAGTGGATGTTCTAGGGATATGGTGCAGGGTTCCTAGGCACACTAGTGAGGTCTCCCAAGCCATCAACCATGGCAATTTCAAAAATTATGGTGCCGAGAAACCCTAAACTACGGATCGATAACTAGATGTCTAGGCGAAAAAGAACTAGTTAACAGTTAACTAAAGAGAATACGGAAATACAACCTTTGTAGATCCGGTCCTTCACCTCCACGGCTCCGCAACGAGGTCGTCTCCACTGTCCAAATCAAATCCGGGCTCTAGAGTCGGCTTCGTCGGAGAATGGGCAAGCTAGGTCGTCGATGTCCATGCCGAAGATGATCTACGTCGAAGCATCGCAAGATCAAGCTCTCACTTCACCAAGTCATGAAACTTGTGAAGAGAACACACTCTACTACTTGGCAAGAGGTAGAGGATGAAGAAATAGGAAGTGGGTTAACTTTAGAATTGGATTTCTCACTCATTTCCAACAATCACCATTGATGGACCTTGCTTTTCTTCACTTGAAGAATGAAGATGAAGAAGGGAAAAAGGTTATGATAAGTTATTAGAAAAATGAATAAGTAAATCAATACTTATCATATCTTCAACCCTAGTTAAGTGTAGAGAAAAGACCATGGTTAATTGAATGGTTAGGGTTAAGGATAAGAACAAAATGGTCACTAGGTCAAAGTCTTCAAGAAGCTTCAATATGAAACAAAAATAGCCACCATTTTCTTCTTATGCCTTTTCTTTATTTCCAAAATAAATAAATAGATAAATAAATAAGAAAAGGAAATAAAACCCTAATCATATAAATAACCATGGTTTATTCTTAACTTACACTTAAACAATCATGTATCATCAAACATGATACAAGCAAATGTACAAATGTATATCACATATACAATATGCACATAACAAGTGAGAAAATCCATATAAACTGAACCAATACTAGTTAACGCAAAGTAATATATCAAATATATAAATATGCATTAAATCATTAAATCAACACTTGATTCAATGACCCGGTTATGTCGCACACAACCGACTAGTATACAATATATCGGCTTATCGAATCATCGCTTGAATCGATAACTAGGTTATATCGCATACAACCATTCGATATATTTATCGCGAGAATAGAATACGGTATCACATACACGCATTATTCTCGGTCCCGCACATATCTCATATGTGCTCCTATTTCGTTTCGCTTGAGCCAGGAAACTTCTGTGTAGGACTCTAAAGACTCGTCAATACGCCGGCAGCGGATGATGATCATATCAAACATCTACAAGCCGCAAGCGGTCTGCTAAACGTAACGGCCACCCGGGTATTGAGCGATCTGAAGATCGACGAGCAAGCCCGCTCACACTCCAGTGAATCCGACCAGTAACACTACCGTACAGTCCGGTCTGATCGTCTGATATGTCGCATATCTCGCCTAGGGGTGGTAAACGTCAGACCCCAATAGCTCAATAAGTCGTGTCGATATGAGGTCTATAACTGTTCGAGAAACTACTGGTAACACTTACCAGTAAATCTCAGCAACCCTGGCCAGGGATTTCCTGTTATAGCCAATCGAACACAGCGCAACATCAACCCCCATATACCGGGAGAGACGAATCCCCTCCTATCGCTCATTGGCTCCATGTGACTCGGGACTGTACCCAAAAACCACCGTTTTGCACGCCCTCTTGGACGTGGTAAGATGGAAATCAAAGCACAGTGGGAACCACACAAGACTCTATGACGATCTCGGGTCAACAGACTACTCTGTACCAGTGTCACCAGAGAACTGCCATCTGACGTGAGGTATAATACCATCTGGGAGTTCTCGGCGAGTCCGTCCAGTGTACCCAGTCTCTACTGAGCACCCGTATATCTCCTCTGATGTCAAACACCGATGGATATGGGATCATCCATCGCCCATCTGTATGGGTCGAGAAGGTACACGCTAGTCTACTCTGGTATATCGATGCCCCGTCTCGATACACCCACGACTAGGGACTGTCAAGGATGTACTTATGGACTACCATGTCCCCACTAGTATGATCCGCATCATAGTCCAGGTAGTCAAGTACAGATCCTAAGGGCTTTACCAACATGTAACAGAGAGACAATCAGCATACACGTTAAGGTAAAGATCAACCAGATAGCATACTATCATGTCGAGCAAGAAAGTCCTCCCTATATACGTCCCAGCATCCACTACAATATACATCCTATGTATAGTAATGGCCTCTAGGGCATACATATAACTAACAATCTCCCACTTGCATTAGGGCCATCTGTACCAGTGGTTTCAAGTATCTCATACTCAACCATCCCATGAAAGTCTCTCTCTGGGAACAGGCCTTTGTGAGTGGATCCGCTGTGTTGTCCTTTGAGTCTACTCTCCTAACCTCGATCACCCTGGAGATCAACCATCTCCATGATCAGGCGATGCTGCCTTAGAATAAGTCTGGATCACTGATGGGACCGGCGTTCCTTGGCATAAGCCACAACTCCATTGTCACACAATGGGAGGAACATAGTTCATCTCATGAACCTATATACACCCAAACAGCCTCTTTGGTAGCATCTTAAGTAGCGATGTATCCTGCCTTTATCGTCTAGTATGCCACGGTATCTAGCTTGGAACTCTTCCAACATACCGTCCCTTTACTGAGGGTAAAGACAATGCCTGTGACTGACACTCAGTCATCTTTATCACCCTGGAACCCTTCCAGTGATTCTCCCCAGGATCGATTGATACCATCTCACTACAACTAGTGAGAATCCCAACATCCATTTAGATCTATCTCATAGATCCAAAACCCTGGATTAAGGAGGTATCACTTTGATCCTATATGGAGAATCATGGTGATAAGCGGAGATTGATCGAGCGTAGCATAAGAAACTCCTTTCTTATCAAGAGTATGTCATCCACGTACTCTACGAGGATCGTGACCATACTCCCTACTACCTTTTTGTTTATACAGGGTTCATCTACCATTTTGATGATGTTAAACTCTTTGACTACTTCATCAAAACAGACGTTCCAACTCCGCGATGCCTGCTTTATCCTATAAAGCATCTTGCACACGTTTCCGCTGCTCCCACTGTCTACGAATCCCTCTGGCGGTGTACTTACAGACGCACTCTTCTAAATCATCATTTAGAAAAGCAGTCAAGACACCCAACTACCAGATATCGTAGTCATGGTATGTAGCCGTGGCAAGTAGGATCTGGATGGTCTTAAGCATAGCTACTTGAAAAAAGGTTTCATCATTATCCACACCTGGTCAATGATGCACACTTTTAACAAGTCTAGTTTTGAAAGTCTCAACTTTTCCATGTACACCAAGTAATCTTCTCAAGATATACCTGCTCCTGATGGGAATTTAACCCTTCAGATATTGCAACCAAAGTCCATACTTTGTTGGTGTATAAGGATTCCATCTCAGATCACTAAACATCCAGCCATTCTTACAGAGTCCCACTCCTGATGGCCAGCTCGAAACTAGTTGGGTCATCATCTGATGATGCAATCCTCGCTCCCACTGTCATAGAGAAACTGAAGTATCTCTCTGGTGGGTGAGGAACCCTACTACATCGGCGGAGAGGCTGAGGTTCGTTGGAATCTACTGAATCCTTTGGCTCTATCAAATCATCTGCTGTAGTTTGTATAGCTGGAACATTTCCAGTTCTACATAACAGACCTTGCCTCGAGCTTGTCCGGATTTTGCTTTTAGACATAGGCCGGACAATCCCCAAATCTTAACTAACTTAAGACATGGGTTCTTCCCATTCCATATCACATATGAAGTGGTAGGCAACTGATTTGATTAGAACCCTATTCAATAGGTATGCAGCTTCTCAAGTGCATAACACCCTAAAGGAAACAGGTAACTCAGTATTACTCATCATAGAGCACACCTTATCATATAGGGTGTGATTGCTCCGCCCCGATATACCAACGTGCTGTGGTGTATACGGAGGAGTAATGCCGAGAGAGAATCTCATTCTCCTTTAGAATAATCCAGGATTTTCGTGCTCAAGTATTCTCCTCCTTGATCACATCAAAGGACATAATACTTATACCCGTATGTTAGTTCTCTACTTCTAACTTATATTCTTTGAATATCTCAAAAGGTTCGGACTTGTGTTTCAACAGGAACATATGTCTGAATCTTGAGAGATTATCAGAGAATGTAATGAAGTACAAAGAACCAGTCCTGGCATGTGTAGACAGGGGACCTCACATACATCAACATGTATCATCCCAAGAGTTCACTAACTCTTTCTCTGTTTCTAATAAACAGAGCTGTGGTCATCTTATCTTTGTGACATGACTGGCAAGTTTCACAAGATGTAAATTCAAACTGATTTAAATATACATCTATATGTAACTCTAGCCAGTCGGGTCGCATTGATCTGACCTAGTCTACAATGCCTTAAGAAGAATCCGTTCATTTCTGAACTCTTCCTCTTATGTGTGATCCGTATACTAAGAACTGTAGTTTGATTTAGAACATTAATGCTTTTAGATAACGTGCCTGAACCGATCAACTTTTGATATAGGAAATGTTCAAAACATTATCCAACAATACAAAATTATATCCTTTCTTTACTGATAAAGAGACTGATATGATTTTGTATATCAGGTTCGGTATCTAATAACATTCGTTCAGAATCAATGTATTGTAATACAGGGTGACAGTGACCGACAGACTTGGCTGCAACACTTGCCCCGTTTTCTGCCTCATGAAACTTATCACCCGTTCTCAGTTCTCTACCTTTCTGTAGCCCTATGTAACATATTACATATCTGGGATCCTGATCTGGTATCACATACCCAGGACGTAGAGGATACTGAGAAATAGTTCTTTGTAACGAACACACCCGAAGATGATGCATCAGCATGCACTCTCTTCGTTTGGGCGGCACGGGAAATCTGGTATTCCCCAATTTCCTGCTCTGTCTTATAACAATTATAAGTTGGAGCGGGACCAACGTTCCCCAGCTCAGTATAACAAGCGGGTTCGGTCAAAAATCCGTATTATTATCTTGATTAAGGCGTGATATGGTCGCTACCTGGAGAGAGAGAGAAGAAAACACTCAGCGTGCGCTCTGTCAAGAATAGATTGGTTATTATTTTATCTAATCAGGATGGCTCCCACTGCTTTTTATCAAATCTTCCTTCAAACCCTAAAAGGAAAGACTAGCCGGGATTAATTACACACTACAAGTTCGCCAATCTTTCAGCCAGGCCAGTGTCGGTACTTTGAGGGAGGTCCCCCGTGCTTTCGCACGAACCTAATTAATGTAAACCTCGTTTTCCCAGAGGCGTAACCTCGTTAACACCTTTCTAGACACCTACTTGATCGGCTAATTGTAATGTATAAAACTCTCCCAGGAGTAACTCTTACTCGCAGCGGGTATCGGGATCCAACTATCTCATAGAAGGTATGCAATCTCATTGCAAATTTCAACACTTGAAATTCCCGATAATATTTTGCCCCTAGCAGCTTATGACCTTGGCTAAGGTCAACAAATCATAAGTGCTAGCCAAGTTCAACCCGTCATTTCCCGATTGAATTAAACCCACCCGCACGACCCTTGGCTAAGGTCAACAAAGTCGCACGACTACCCTAACTCAATCGCATCATATGCTTACACAGATAAGCACTAATCAGCTACCGCACACTACGCCTCGGCTAAGGTCAACAAACGTAGCACGAATACTAACCAGTACTTATCTGAAATGACGGAGGGCTACGACAGGTTTTTCTGAAAACCTATTGCGTAATGAACTTGATATCGTTGTAGAATCAAATGATTTTAAAATGGAGTGCTTTTGAGGCTTTTCTAGTTTTGCTAAAGGAGTCACTCCCGGTGAAGGGATCGTCGGTCCTTTCCTCGTCGAATGAGGTGCGGGATATATCGCATATATCACTGTGCAAAGCAAAAACTCTTGAAAAGCAATCAAAAGACAAACCGAGTGTGTAGCATCTGCCAGTTATTGCTAAAGGAGTCACTCCCGGTGAAGGGATCTCGGTCCTTTCCTCATCGAATAAGGTGCAGGATATATCACATATACCGCTATGCAAAGCAAGAACTGTAGCTACCTGTTTTATTTTGAAATTCGATTCTACAACATCTTAGGTTTCTTTTAATTCATTAATCACATTAATGAAGTCCCATCATTTATTTACCTAAACATCACAGATAAATACGACGTACACTTATGCCATCCGCATTCGCCTCGATGTCCCCTCGTGCACCGTTAGGTTAGGTAACTAACGGCAGAGCAGGGCAGGGCTAGCGCGGGTGTAAAACATAAGTAACGTCTATATAATATATCATATATACTATATACTATATCCATCACAGAAACATCATATGATCTCATCACAGATATCGCAGCAGAAGAATCATATGAAATATTGGATATACTAGGACGTCCGTGTTTTCAATACGAGCCAGTATAAAACCCGGATTCCACGGTCGTGATGAATAGCCAAACCCATACCCCTAGACCCCTACGAGAGCGGCAAGCAACCCTACCAATTCTAGAGTTAGGAGACCCGGACCCGACTCCTCGAGTTGATCTCCCACTGGACTCCAGAACCCGGTTACTTGTGCCCTCCTCCTTGGGTCTATCCTAGTGCGGAAAAGTAAATAATATACAACAGGTGACAACTTCCGCAACCTGGAAGCGCCCCAATAAAAGAATATTACATACAAGTTTTTACATGAATGAAAATGAAAAACACTCATCTCACATAAAAACCCCCGGCTATTCAAACACGACGATCCAATATAACATATCCAGCAACACATAACATCACATGTCATCAACGTAAGTAAATATGTCCATCCCAATTGTCGTTGACATATAGCAACGAAACCGGCGATATCACATATTACACTTACGGTCATAGAAAAGAAAGTGTAAAACTACAACAGTTGGAATCCGCAATCTCTTCAGACATCGCATGCCTGACCAAATGAATTACTTAGACATCGCATGCCTAACAATTATAAACCCCGCATTTTAGTCTCAAAATCGAAAACACTTTTCAATATCAAGTCGGGCAATTCAACAAGATTCCCGACAGCCTGATCGAATGCTCGTCGCAAACTTAAGTAGGCGGCCGCACCCACGATACCGGCGACGAAGTGCACCAAGGCGGAACACCGCTACCGCGAGCACCCGGAGGGATGCTTTCGGCGACGGGGTTCTCCTACAGTCACTTGGTCGGGGCTATGGAGTGAGGCTATCTATTAAGTTTACCCGGCGAGTATCCGCGTACGCTACGTGATTGCAACGGACTTTTGATCACATCAAAATTCCGTGGCAACCGATCAAGTGAGACTAAACTGCTATGTTTATAACATTCATTTAGTTATCATATAACTCATTGTGAATTCCAATTATTGTATCCCATTCCAGATAAACAGAAAATGTTAAACTTTCCGATCGAACAATCGAACACCCAAGTTTTCCCGATACAGATCAACACATGAAATAAGTCTAACAACATTCCGTTCGTGCCTCAGTACCAACGATCCAGCCGTAGAAGGGTCAAGCCAACGCCTCACATGTGGCACGCCGTACTACCCCAAACCCGAAGGTTCAAAGGGCAGTTCAAGACGGTCACATAATCGAGTTAAGGTTTGTGTCTTCTAGAGGGACCATCGCGTTACTTGCACTACTTAGAACGTCGTCAAACTGTGGAAAAATCCAACACTTGGAAATTTCCCGACAGGGGAAAAGTTGGGTATTGTATCCGGTCGAACTTTTTAACATATTCTAAAAATTATCCGGAAAGCCACACAGACAAAATTTGATACCCCGATCGAAATACCGAATCCCCAAATCAACTCAGAAAAATTCAACTCTGGAATAAATATTAAAAATACCCAGGAATACCAGCACTAATAATTATGAGATACTGTGAAAAAATTATTTAATAAAGTGGCCGTACCGCCGCGCAACCGCCGCACGAGGCTAGCTCGTGCCGCGGAAGCGCGGCAATAAGGAGGAAACAGTGGTACGAATTTCACAGTATTTCATATATTAACCTGCTGATTTTTCTAAACATTTTTAATGTATAAAAATACCAGATTTTAAAAATTGTACAGAGAGCAATTTTCCGGGTATGGTTTCGGTTCGATCGGACTTCAAATCGCGTCTGGACTTCGCCTAAGGCTCTAGCTAGGCTCTGATACCACTGCAGGGTTCCTAGGCACACTAGTGAGGTCTCCCAAGCCATCAACCATGGCAATTTCAAAAATTATGGTGCCGAGAAACCCTAAACTACGGATCGATAACTAGATGTCTAGGCGAAAAAGAACTAGTTAACAGTTAACTAAAGAGAATACGGAAATACAACCTTTGTAGATCCGGTCCTTCACCTCCACGGCTCCGCAACGAGGTCGTCTCCACTGTCCAAATCAAATCCGGGCTCTAGAGTCGGCTTCGTCGGAGAATGGGCAAGCTAGGTCGTCGATGTCCATGCCGAAGATGATCTACGTCGAAGCATCGCAAGATCAAGCTCTCACTTCACCAAGTCATGAAACTTATGAAGAGAACACACTCTACTACTTGGCAAGAGGTAGAGGATGAAGAAATAGGAAGTGGGTTAACTTTAGAATTGGATTTCTCACTCATTTCCAACAATCACCATTGATGGACCTTGCTTTTCTTCACTTGAAGAATGAAGATGAAGAAGGGAAAAAGGTTATGATAAGTTATTAGAAAAATGAATAAGTAAATCAATACTTATCATATCTTCAACCCTAGTTAAGTGTAGAGAAAAGACCATGGTTAATTGAATGGTTAGGGTTAAGGATAAGAACAAAATGGTCACTAGGTCAAAGTCTTCAAGAAGCTTCAATATGAAACAAAAATAGCCACCATTTTCTTCTTATGCCTTTTCTTTATTTCCAAAATAAATAAATAGATAAATAAATAAGAAAAGGAAATAAAACCCTAATCATATAAATAACCATGGTTTATTCTTAACTTACACTTAAACAATCATGTATCATCAAACATGATACAAGCAAATGTACAAATGTATATCACATATACAATATGCACATAACAAGTGAGAAAATCCATATAAAGTGAACCAATACTAGTTAACGCAAAGTAATATATCAAATATATAAATATGCATTAAATCATTAAATCAACACTTGATTCAATGACCCGGTTATGTCGCACACAACCGACTAGTATACAATATATCGGCTTATCGAATCATCGCTTGAATCGATAACTAGGTTATATCGCATACAACCATTCGATATATTTATCGCGAGAATAGAATACGGAATCACATACACGCATTATTCTCGGTCCCGCACATATCTCATATGTGCTCCTATTTCGTTTCGCTTGAGCCAGGAAACTTCTGTGTAGGACTCTAAAGACTCGTCAATACGCCGGCAGCGGATGATGATCATATCAAACATCCACAAGCCGCAAGCGGTCTGCTAAACGTAACGGCCACCCGGGTATTGAGCGATCTGAAGATCGACGAGCAAGCCCGCTCACACTCCAGTGAATCCGACCAGTAACACTACCGTACAGTCCGGTCTGATCGTCTGATATGTCGCATATCTCGCCTAGGGGTGGTAAACGTCAGACCCCAATAGCTCAATAAGTCGTGTCGATATGAGGTCTATAACTGTTCGAGAAACTACTGGTAACACTTACCAGTAAATCTCAGCAACCCTGGCCAGGGATTTCCTGTTATAGCCAATCGAACACAGCGCAACATCAACCCCCATATACCGGGAGAGACGAATCCCCTCCTATCGCTCATTGCCTCCATGTGACTCGGGACTGTACCCAAAAACCACCGTTTTGCACGCCCTCTTGGACGTGGTAAGATGGAAATCAAAGCACAGTGGGAACCACACAAGACTCTATGACGATCTCGGGTCAACAGACTACTCTGTACCAGTGTCACCAGAGAACTGCCATCTGACGTGAGGTATAATACCATCTGGGAGTTCTCGGCGAGTCCGTCCAGTGTACCCAGTCTCTACTGAGCACCCGTATATCTCCTCTGATGTCAAACACCGATGGATATGGGATCATCCATCGCCCATCTGTATGGGTCGAGAAGGTACACGCTAGTCTACTCTGGTATATCGATGCCCCGTCTCGATACACCCACGACTAGGGACTGTCAAGGATGTACTTATGGACTACCATGTCCCCACTAGTATGATCCGCATCATAGTCCAGGTAGTCAAGTACAGATCCTAAGGGCTTTACCAACATGTAACAGAGAGACAATCAGCATACACGTTAAGGTAAAGATCAACCAGATAGCATACTATCATGTCGAGCAAGAAAGTCCTCCCTATATACGTCCCAGCATCCACTACAATATACATCCTATGTATAGTAATGGCCTCTAGGGCATACATATAACTAACATATGGTAACGACAGCCTCATTCAGGAAACTGTTATCATTCCAGGCTTCCAAGGTGACATGGACGACAAGGAGGTTGTCAGAGTTATAGTTTTTCCTTCTTTCGAGGGGCAGTATTCTGGACAGGTGATCCAAGGAAATACTGAGGGAGGCATGGCGCAGGATACTGATTAAGTTCAGTTGACGATACAGTCTAAGAAGTTTGGATTTGGAGTTCATTTATGAGCTCGGTCCCATCAGATATCCAGACACTCTAAGACAGGTATTGCTCATTTCGGGAGATGGTTTTCTCCGCGAACTTGGGATATAAAGAGACATAGAAAGAAACAACTAAGCGGATCCACTCACTGAGGCTATTCCTCGAACGCAATAGTTCCGCAAACGAGCTTTGTGAGACTGACTAGTAGAGGAGTTGGATGTTCGGTATCACACGGGCTGTGAGTATGCGACATCGCAATAATTAGCCTTGAGTGCAAGTGGGAGATTGTTGGAGATAGTGCCCTCAGAGTCAATTATTAGGTCACAGGTACGTGATTGTAATGATTGAGGGAGGACCTATCCCGGTAGGACAGTCTTACTCGAGATGATAGTATGCTATCTGGTTTACCTTTATCATCGTGTACTGTTTTAGGTGACCTGACACGTCGCTATTACACGTTGATAGAGCCCCTAGGATTCTTGCTTGACCACCAGCAGTATGAGGGCGATCATATAAGTGGGAGCTGGGGGTCTATAAGCTTATCCTTAAAAGGTCCCTAGTCGTGGGAGTTTCGAGACTGGGCATCGATACTCCATTAGTAGACTAGTGTATACAGTCGAGACCCCGACGAGGGGCGGTGGCCGGTCTCACAAGCCACTGGTGTCAGTTGGATCACCTAAGATGTATACAGGTGCTCATTGGGTTATGAGTACACCGGACAGGACTCGCCGGGAACATGCTAGTTGGTCATATACCAGACGTCAGATGGCAGTTCCCTGGTGACATGTGTGCAGGTTAGTTCATCGACCTGAGGATCGTCATTTGTCTTGTGTGAGTTCCCACTGTACTTTGATTACTACCCTACCACGGCTCAAAGGAGTCGTGCAAACAGGTTTTAGTTGGGTACAGTCCCGAGCCACATGGAGGCAGTGAGCGGATCTTCAGGGGTTCGTCTCTCCCGATATTGGGGGTGAGGTCGCGCTGTGTCTAGGAGAGCCATTACACGAAGTCCTTGGCCAAGGCAGGAGATTTACTGGTAGGTATTCCAGTAGTATCTCAGGGTGTTCTGGGCTACACTCCGACACGACTTATACCACTTTTGGGGGTCTGACTTTTACCAACCCCCTAGGCCTGCCATGCGATGCTCATAGACGAACGGACCGGACTGTACGGATATTGTCACTGACAGGCTCAGTAGGGTGTCAGGATGAGTTCGCTCATCGACGTCCCTTTTAGTCAATAGCTGGTGGCCCGTCACGTATTGGCTTATACCTCTGACGTGCTAGTGGTTAAATCCACAGCCATTGTATTGACGAGTCTTTAGAGTCCACCACACTATCAGTTACTCAAGCTTTCGGGCGAAACGCTGTAGAGGCCGTATGGAGATATGGCAGGGTCCGATCAGATACGTGCGGTATTGCACGGATCAGGATCGGACGGTTTGTACTAGTAGCCGTATAGGTATATGGCAGGGTTCGATCAGATACGTGCGGTATTGCACGGATCAGGATCGAACAGATATTACTAGCCGGCTTTGGTTTAAGCCGGTCCTAGTTTTAGTACAGTGTAGATTTTGTCTCATTGTATTTGTATCCGGACGGAATACAGATGCGGGTGTGTATGCACAGTATCGGGGTTTTTCCTGTAATTTATTACGGGACCAGTTTTCTGGAGTTGCCAGTTTGCATTCCGTTCCGGCCGGTTTTCCTTTGTTCTTTCCCGGCCGGACTTTTCTGATGGAGGGGGTAATTTGCAGTTTTGCAAATTACAATTGTGGAGGGGGTTTCTTTGCAAATTGTTTGATTATGATAGCTTCATATCTTTTGCACCATCACTTGCATTTAATGAGATTAGAAATGAGGTATGGTTTGATTAAAGTGCAAGCATGGTTGATGTTTTCTTGTCTCTTGATGTGGTCACCTCTTCTATTCTCCTACACTCACCTCCCTTCATGCTACATATCTATTCCTCCACCATTTCCCAAATGATTTGGCCGGCCACATTTTTGGAGAGGAGGGGAGAAAATGAGAGGCTTCATTTTGTGAGGGAAATTAATCATCCATCTCATTTTTCATTGCTACCTAAATCCCCAAGTTCATATCATCTTGATTCCTCCATCAAAGGCAACAAACCCCAAAGTGAGACATGTACTCTACACTACACTTCCTACAGCAAATCTTGGACGCGTCGATTCGCCAGCTTCACGCCCGAGTTGCCTCGGTATTGAGGTGGGAGCCCGTAAAAGCTACAGGCGATGTGGTGCCCTTTCCGACGAGGAGGAGACGGACGGAGATCCCGTGAGGAGATCGGAGTGGAGATGAAGACCGGAGGACTCGGATCAGTCGGTATATCTCTTCCCCATCTTCTTGTTAGCTTAGACTTGTTAATGGTTACGATCCGGAGTTTAGTGCGCGGTGGTGCCGGTTTGCAAAGTCCGCAAAATTAAAGTTTATCACCGCTTCCGCATTCCGGTGTCGGTTTGACGGCCGTGGCGCCGCCGTGCACTTACAGGATGTACTTATGGACTACCATGTCCCCACTAGTATGATCCGCATCATAGTCCAGGTAGTCAAGTACAGATCCTAAGGGCTTTACCAACATGTAACAGAGAGTCAATCAGTATACACGTTAAGGCAAAGTTCAACCAGATAGCATACTATCATGTCGAGCAAGAAAGTCCTCCCTATATATGTCCCAGCATCCACTACAATATACATCCTATGTACAGTAATGGCCTCTAGGGCATACATATAACTAACAATTTCTGGGTTTGGGAACCGTGGATATTTCAAAAGAGAATATGTAATTGTTTTAAAAACCCGTTTACCCTTGATATGATATTTCAGTACGTCCACCATGTGTTTTCTCGGTGCTGAGATCGACATGTGAAACCCGATTCGAGGAGGCGGATGAGGCATATTGCGGGTACATGGTGGACCCGGTATGGTACCCCGGGGCGAGAACGGATCGTTGTACATTAGACGGTGAGCCTGGGAGAGGGATTACTACCTACCGGTGATTGGTTAGACCTGGCGGTTATCCGGAGGATTCTGACCAGAGATGAGATGAGAGATGGATACGGGACAATCCGTACTGCCGGGCCTGAGGTCCGATTCCGTAGACGGAGCCCGATACTTGAGAATTTGCGTGTCGATGCTAGACACGATGATTCATGATATTTTAGTGTGCCGATGCTAGGCACCCATGATTCTATGAGATTTTCAGGATTTGGGTATATGGATGGACACCGATTATTGTCCACGTTGATATTCCGTGTAGATATTAATTATTCACATGCTCAGTATTCAGTATTTTACATATCATCCTGTATCTATTGTACCTGATAGAGTACACATGCTATGCACGATTATTGCATATCCTGCTCATCATATAGAGATGTCATTAGATTGCATTTTCTATGCACGATTATTGCATACCCTGCTCATCGTATAGAGATGTCATTAGATTGCATTTGCTATGCACGATTATTGCATACCCTGCTCGTCATATACAGATGTCATTAGATTGCATTTTCTATGTACGATTATTGCATACCTTGCTTATATTAGATCTCACTTGATGCATGATTATTGCTCCTGTAGCTCATCATATAGATTTTATCTGTTAGCATAAGTTAGAGTATCGCGGTACGTGTATACTCGCGATTACCTTTATATGTTATCTACTATTCACGAGTTGGAAACTCACCCGCGTTGTGCCACTGTGTTTGCAGGTTGCCCCTCGGAGTCGTCGCGGCAGGCTGCTTTCTGTATTTTTTGGATACAGATACCACTGCAGTTGGTGCGTGAGCTGTTTTGCTGTTAGGTGGGTTGTGGTATCCGGTTGTTTCCATTGTACATACTTTTGTATCTAGTACTCTCCATCTACTTTTATGTATTTGACTTAGAGACTAGTGTGAGGATGATGATGTATATTATTGTATTCTGGTGTCGAGCTCATGTGAGCCGACTTTACTTATGCAATTTTATCTGTCTGTGATGTTTTTTTTCCATTTATTGCTCATTTTTTCGCTACGGCGTCGTATATTGTTATCGTGATGGTTGTTTTCTTTAGTTCCTTTTTCTAAACATTCAAATAAACGTTTCTATTAATTGTTTAAAACACTCTATACTTGTACTGGTTTTGATTTCTGGGTTCCGGCTTACTTAGCCGCGTTACGCCTGTAGACGTTACGTGGTTAAGTGCCGGTCACGGGCCAAACTTTGGGTCGTGACATAGATGGATTCATATTGTAATAGAATTATATCAAATATGGATTGTATTCGGATTAAACTGAGACTCTGTCTGAGTCAGACACTTAAAAAGACCTGAATTAAGTTTTGGAGTTATCAGTAACTGCTGCACATGGACGGCTGGATTTGTGTATTTTTCCAAGACAATTACCGTATTGATAACCCCGTTTTAGCTGTCTACCTTAAATAGGCAAGCGCCCACATTCTCCGGCTCCCTGAGGCTCAAGAGAATTGGTTCCACTTAAACCTATATTTACTAAGATCCTTATTGTAAATTAATATAAATTAAGGGGGTTTTATGAAAAATCGTTTTGATATACTTTCAAAATAAATCTCAAGTATTTATTTA
Source organism: Agapanthus africanus (assembly GCA_030015575.1). Taxonomy (NCBI): domain Eukaryota; kingdom Viridiplantae; phylum Streptophyta; class Magnoliopsida; order Asparagales; family Amaryllidaceae; genus Agapanthus; species Agapanthus africanus. Next base: position 370,096,990 of record CM057342.1, read on the forward strand.
TCATCTTTAGGTTTTCATAGATGTAATTTTTATATAAGATGAGATATTCTAGTGGATATAAATCTAAATTGAATAGTATATGGTATTTTATTGTAAATTGACTTGTATTGATTTCTTGATGGTATTTTCATGAACTTTTGTGATTCTTTTGTTTAGAAAATATGGATATTTTTTTGTATATTTAATATAGATAAATTGATAATATTATATATAATTATTAGAAAATAAATTTATTTATTAAATAGAAATCACGTTTTCTTAAAAATTGTAATATAAATTCCATCGAGATTGTATGCTCCGTAAGAAGGTCAGCATCTCGCCTTACTAGTCCAATAGATATGCGATAACCCGCACCAACCAAATCGGGTTCCCCAAAATGGCTTGTAAGCACATAATTGTATGGAATTTTATTAAAACAATTAAAAGAAATATGTTTTTGATAGTTAATGGTATTTAACTGTAAATTCGTCTTAGCCACTAAAATATTATTTTCAAGATATCGTGCTATATCATGATGAGTGTTGTGATGAGGTAGGCCCTTACCTCATGGGTTTCCTAAAGGTAATATGAGCAATATGATGAAGTAATGTCGTAGGTAAACTTTGTGGTATTTAAACGAAAAGGTGTAATATAACTTGCATAGTATTTTATTTTGAATTGAAACTTATTCTAAATATTGGTTTTTGGTTGCTAAACAAGATATAAAGAAATGGTTGATTTGTTGTTAAGAAAAGTTGGTTTTTTAATGAAATTAGAAACGGAAGTCGGAATAACTCCGCTTCCGACGTGTTTTAATAAGGGATCGTTTTAGAATAGAAAGAGAGGAGATGGGAGGGAACTTATGGGTTTGGAGAAAAGAGAAGAGCTATAGGAACAAGTTGTGAACTTCGCGGAGTTACGGTGTCGCCAGATTTGTCCCAAATCATCGCCGGAACTTGACCTTGGGCTAACTCCAGTTGTATAACTTTTTGGACATGGAAAACTTTAAGAGTTTTGACAATGGATTTCAGAATAGAGAGGGATAGGGTGTAGGGTGGTATTTATAGGATAGAATTATGGTTTAGGGTATTAAAATAAGAATTAAAATGCATTAAAATTTGTTTTTAAAGCTCATTTTAATTCTCTGTTAATGTGCAGGAAAATAAAACAGAAGAGGAGTTGTGGGGGGAGGCCAAAGAGTGTTAAGGAAAAATTTGAGAGCATTTGGGACGGGGGGCCCGGCGGCGCCGGCCTTATATGGGATCTCGTCAGCCATCAAGAAGGGGGTAGGCTTGGATGCATGCCACGTGTCGAGGTCTGTGTGTACAACATTTTCCACATGTTTGATTTTAGCGACTTTTCATTTTTATGTGTATTGCACGTGTAAGCTTTTAGGCTTCCAAAAAGTTTAAAAGAAAAATCAGCAAATTAATATGTGGCTGAGGGGATTCGAACACAGGTGCTATGTCACTGCAGTGCAAGGCTTTACCAATTAGCTACAAGGGCTTTCTTGCTGTTCTAAAACAATTCAAATACTTATAGCATACTCAGGGTTGCAAATACTCCATTTAGTACTTTAACTTTAAACAATTTTTGTACATTATAAACAGAGTCGTTACGTTCTACCCTTCTTACCAAAATTTCGTTCTCGAAATTTACAAATATTTTAAGGACTAATTTATAAATAAAAAAGGGTATCTTGTACGCATGTCGTCTTCTCTTTCCCACGTTGATTCTTCTTCTGAGTCTTTCCTCTTCATCACTCGAACCAAGTTTACTTCCTTGTTCCGAAGTGACTTCACCTTTCTGTCCTGGATTTTAACCGGTTGTTACTCACAAGATAGATCTGCCTGTACAGTGAGCTTGGAGTGATCAAGAATGTGACTGGGGTCACTCACATACCTTCTGAGTGGGGATACATGGAACGCGTTGTGCACTCCTTCCAATGAGGGTGGATGTGCCAAACGATATGTCACTTCTCCGACTCGTTCGAGTATGTCAAATGGTCCAATGCATCTCGAACTTAACTTACCCCTCTTTCTAAAGCGAATCACTCCACGGTTTGGAGAAATCTTCAGAAATACTTGATCTTCCGGTTGGAACTCCAAGTGACGGGGCTTTGCATCTTCCCAGTGCTTCTGTCGATCTTGGGCTATGTGCATTCTTTTCCTGATAGTGCAAACTATATGTACTGGTTTTACCATCATCTCAGCTCCAAGAAGTTCTCTATCTCCGATGTCGTCCCAACTTAATGGCGATGGACACTTCCTTCCATATAGAGCTGCAAAGGGTGCCATTCCAATAGTTGCTTGGTAGCTGTTGTTGTATGAAAACTCCACAAGATGTTGGTGATCTTCCCACGATCCTCCGAAGTCTAGCATACATGCTCTTAGCATATCTTCAAAAATCTGAATCGTTTGCTCAGACTGTCCATCTTTTCGTAGATGGTAAGCTGTGCTGGCTTGCAGACTCTGCCAAAATTGCGATCGGAATCTGGTGTCACGATCGGAGACAATGCAAACCGGTACTCCGTGTAATCTTACGATCTCCTGCATGAGTATCATGGGTATTATAAATAGTAAACTATGAGGAGTTAAATCTTACTTAGATTCATACTTACTTCTATATACTTCTTTGCTAGTGTCTCAGTAGATTGGCCAACTCAAAATTGGATGAAATGAGCCGCCTTTATGAGTTGATCCACAATAACCCATACCGCATCGTTACCTTTCGTGCTGCGAGGAAGTGCAGTCACAAAGTCCATGGTAATGTGTTGCCACTTCCATTCTGGGATAGGTAACAGTTGAAGTAAACCAGCAGTCCTGTGATGTTCAGCTTTCACTTGCTGACACACCAGACATTTAGCGACGCTTCTGGCAACTTCATGCTTCATTCCATGCGACCAGTAGTGTTGACATAGATATTTGTACATCTTTTTACCTCCACGGTGTACTGAGTATGGGGAGCTATAAGCTTCTTTCATCAACTCTTCCCGAATAGGACCTTGTGGTACACACAATCTGCATCCATATCTCAATGATCCGTCTTCATGGATGATGAAGTTTGTTTGAAGTCCACTTTCAACATGTTCTCTAATCTTTTGCATCTTGACATCACTTGCTTGAGCAACTTTGATCTGATTGACAATTGTAGACTGAACTTGTAAGTTCATCAACTTTGAGGCGTTACCTAGCATGATCACTTCTATCTCCATCTGGTGCAAATCTTGCTGTAGCTTCTACTGTAAGGTGAGACTCATTGATAGTGGTTGGCGACTAAGTGCATCAGGTACTACATTCACCATACCTGGATGATTTTGTAGATTGATATCGAAGTCCGCCATGAGTTCTAACCATCTTCTCTGCCGCATATTCAACTCTTTCTGAGTAAACACATACTTCATACTTTTGTGGTCTGTGTAGATATCTACCCGTTCTCCAAGAAGATAATGGCGCCAAATCTTAAGAGCAAAGATAACGGATGCCAACTCCAGATCATGTGTCATATAGTTGCGCTCATGAACCTTCAGCTGTCTTGATGCATAAGCTACAACTTTACTGTGCTGATTTAGAACACAACCTAATCCCTTACCGGATGCATCGCAATTTACTACGAAACCTCCAGATTGGTCTGGTATTACGAGAATAGGCGCTGTTGTCAATCTTGACTTAAGTTCTACGAAAGCTTGTTCGCATGCTTCTGACCACACGATTTCTTCATCTTTACGTGTGAGCTTAGTCAGGGATCTTGTAATCTTCAAAAATCCTTCAATGAATCTTCTGTAATATCCTGCTAAGCCCAAGAAATTTCGAATGTCCTTCACTGGATTTGATGTCGGCCATTCGCTTACTGCTGATACTTTAGCTGGATCCACAAAGATTCCTTCACCTGAAACGATATGTCCGAGAAATCCGACTTGTTCTAGCCAAAACTCGCACTTGTTGTACTTAACATAGAGTTGATGCTGTCGTAAAGTCTCCAGGACAATTCGTAGATGTTCAGCATGCTCTTTCCGATTCTTAGAATACACCAGGATGTCGTCGACGAATATGACAATGAACCTGTCTAGGTACTCTCAGAAAACTCGATTCATCAAACTCATGAATATGGATGGTGAATTGGTCACTCCAAATGGCATCACGAGAAACTCATAATGTCCATAGCGAGTCCTGAATGCCGTCTTCGGGATATCAGACTCTTTGACCTTCACCTGATGATAACCTGAACGAAGATCTATCTTTGAGAAGACGCAATACCCACTTAGCTAATCGAACAAATCGTCGATTCGCTGTAGTGGATACTTGTTCTTTATAGTTACTTCGTTCAGAGCTCTATAATCAATGCACATTCGATATGAACCTTCCTTCTTCTTCACAAGTAGAACTGGATATCCCCAACTTGAAGTACTGGGACGAATCCATCCTTTCTGCAGAAGTTCATCCAGCTGAGTACGGACCTCCTTCAAACTTTCAGGGCTTAATCAATACAGTGCTTTGATCACCAGTTACACACCAGGTACTAAATCAATTCCGAATACAAGAGCTCGATCGGGAGGCAAACCTGATATGTCTTCAGGAAATACGTCGTCGAACTCTCGAACCACATCTGGCTTGTCTTCTCCCGCCTGTAGATTTGCAATCACTACATTCTTCGGTTTTGCTTTGTATATGCTAGGCTTCAGGGTACGGTCTCCACTTTTGAAATAAAAGACCAGATGCTCTGGAATCTCGAATACTACTCTCCTTTGACGACGGTCAATGGTAGCATAGAATGATCCTAGCCAATCCATACCCAAAACGATATCGAAATTCGGTATGTCCAGCACCTTGAAGTCAGCATAGAATTCTCTGCTGCAGACGACTACTGGACACAGGTCGTATCCCATTGTTTCTTTTAGAACGTCGTCCCCTGAACTGACATTCCAGTTGGATACGAGCGGTTTGACTAGAATCGCATGAGTTCGGATGAACCATTACTACATAAAGCAATAAGATACTCCAGTATCGAAGAGTGCTAGTGCGGGAAGTGAGGCTACTAAGATCGTACCTAAGTTGTGTGGGATATGTTTTAGGTATAGGAAAAGATATTTTGATATGTATAAAGATTGAAAGAAAACTTGAAAGAAAAGAGTTATCAGCGATGACTTGGCCGGTGGCTTCAGCTTCTTCCACAGTCATTGTGAAAGCCCTTCTCCTCGGTACATTCCTCCTTGCTAGAGGTGCATTCCTCTGTCCGTTCCTCTGTACTTGAGGTAAGTTCCCTTGTGCTTGATGGAACTGACGAGGAGTAGGTGCAGTAGGTGCACAAGGAGGTGGAGCAGGGAGAGGAAGACATGGTACAGGTGCCTCGATAGATGGCCGCTGTGGATAGGTGATTGCCGGTCTTGGTGCAGAGTTCGGATTGAGTCGACGAGGACAAGATCCAATATCATGTGTGGATGAGCCACAGAATAAGCAGAGGCGATTAGGATGCCTGCAATCCTTCGCTAGGTGTCCATCCCTCTTGCAGTAGGTGCAAAAGTCTGGACTAGACCAATTAAAAGGTACTCCCGGTCTCCTGGGTATAAAAGGTGGCCTGGAAGAGGCTCCTCCTGCTATCTGAGTAGCAGGGCTCTTCACACTGGCAGATTAAAGTCCGCCCTTTATCTTCACTACTGCCTCGTATCGACGGGAAGCTCTTAGAGCTAGGTCGTGGGTTGGGAAATCCCCTATAGCTAAAGCAGCTTGGATCTCTGGGTCCAACCCTTGCTGAAATCGTCTGGCCCTGATCTCAGCAGTCGGTATGAGATGTGCCGCGAACCTGTTATGGTCTTGTGTTAGCTGTGTAGTATGTGATATTAGAAAAATCGAATATTAAGACATATCTTACCTGCTCAACATGGTGAACTCGGCATCATACTCATCCACTGATTTGTTCCACATAGAGCCTTGTTGTAGGTGGATGAATTGTTGTTCTATGTCGAATCGGGCAGTCTCTGGAAAATATTTCGCGTCGAACATATTGCGAAATATCTTCCATTCGATCGGATGGGCAAGACGGCTTTCATCCGCTTTCCACCATACTCGGGCGTTATCAGTAAGTTGCAGCTTCGCAACTTTTACCCAAGCAATGTCTGGAACTTGTGCTGCTTCCAGATCGTCCTCAATTGATTGAGCCCATTCTTCAGCTTCCAAAGGGCTTTCTTTTCCAGAAAATTTCTTCGGATGCAATACCCGGAATTGCTCCACTCCACGTGCTTCCGCTTCTGGGCGGTTCATTAGTATGGCAGTCTGTTGCTGCTGTCCCTCCAGGAGGCTCTTAATTGCTTCAAGCAGTACCGTGTGCTCGTTGATCGGTGCTTCAATGGTAGGCGTAAGTGGAAGAGGTGGTGGTGTGGTGTTGCCGATCACGTTGGTGCTAGTATTGTTCGGGGAATCCATAACCATGAAAGAAAAATAGGGTTAGAATAGATTCAAGAAATATGAAATATAAAGAATGTTTAGTTGCTGAGTCTTATAATTCTTGTGTTATATTGCTTAGGTTTCCATCCAGAACTGACCCTGCATGGTAGGGTTTCATGCAGAATTGACCTGCAGAGTCCACCAACAAAACCTGTCATGCCCCGCTTTCCAGAGTACGGTAAGGAGACGTGATGGGTCACGTGACCTATTTACTCAGAAGTAAACACGATAAGAGTAGATAAGCAATATAATGTAAAAGTACAGATGAAATACATGAGATGTAAAGGAACAACAACATTTTATTTATTAACATTCTTTACAGTGCAACTGAAAAGTAAATACAATATGGAAAGCAATGCCTAAACAATGGTATGAACTAAAATTAAAGTTATATACAAGTGACTAAATCTCGAGGTCTTCTGTAAACTGCTCTAAATCGTCTGAGCGGGGCTCGGCCTTCAGAGAGTCGGGTCCTCCTGACAACATTCCAAAGAAAGAATAGAAAAGGAATGTCGTCAGCGAACAATCGCTCAATAAGTCCCAAAGAGAGATAGAAATAGAATAGATAGATAGGGAGTAAACTGATATAATGTATGTTTGTTATGTTATCACTGTTATTTGTAGCTTTGTATAGAATATGCCAGTGTATACGAGAGGAGTCCAACTATTCCGTGGACTAAGCTATACGGAGCACAAGTAACCATTAAGCCACAGAACAACAGCAACGGATATTCAGGTTAGGTGTATTATGGTTACAGTCTCATACCACTTCTAACACATTCTGCACCAATCTAACCTTTTAAACCCCATAATGATTATTGTATTGTTTTGTAGTGATTTGTAGATATAAGACTTTCCGAAACCATGATATCAATTGTTCATGTAAACGGATAAGGATATAAACGGATAGTCATATAAACAACTCAATGTATATCAATGGTTCGGTCAAATCAAGTCATGTTAATATAGATGGATTCATGTTGTAATGGAATTATATCAAGTTGTCTTGACCCGAAATAGCACGTGACTGGCACTTGAATCATGTGAAATCTATAAGACCACACCTAATTCAAGTAAGCCAAAAGTCCAGAAATCTAAACCATTTTAAAGAAGAAGTAAAGGAAAACTTGTTTTAAAGCGAGTTGTTTTAAATAAAATAAGCCATAATATGCATTTTTAAGACATCAAGTCCTTTCCAGAAATTTCGGCAGAGTTTCCTTTGTAAATACTGGCCCTAAACGGGTACAAACATGCATAATATACATAATGAATAAAGGCATCCCCAAGCGGGAGCTAGCTCTTCGCCAATTGGCGGACACATCCACGCAATGCAATATGATATACAACGCCGAAGGGCGAGGATCAAAACTCATCAAGAAAAGAAATATCCACAAGAATTCCAAAATAATACAAGTGCGACTCTAAGATCGAAAGAATAAACATACCGGTCTTCTAAGTCAATAAATATACAAGTCTGGTTGATGGAGTTTTCTAGATACAACTGAATATAAATAAAGTATAATGGTGGTCACGATGCAAGTGAACCCACCTACAACTCGTGAGTAGAAAACATCACCGAACAGAAATTGCTTGTATGACTCAATCCTAGGTCATACGATAATATATCCTCAATATAATATAAACCTGAAACATCTACACATAAGTTTAATATCAAGTGCTCGTGTCAGTGCCTTAGGTAGCAACATAATACATATATGATGTATGAATGCATTAAAAAGAAAACAGAATACATCATGAATGAGAAAATTGTTTTCTTTATTTAATGAGATTTCTGTATATAAAAATTGAGGTATCATCAATGAAATCAACATAGAATATGTGTCAAGCATCGACACAAAACCTATATCCCAATATCCAATATCTCGGGCTTCGGCAATCCGGACTGGCTCATATCATATAATCTCAATACCTCAATGTCTCAATATCTCAAGCTCCGGCTATCCGGACTGGCCACGGGCTCCGGCAATCCGGACTGGCCCAAATATCAATCTCACGACTACGTCGGTATCTTCCGGATATCCACCGCATCATAAATAACCGGTCGGTAGTGCTCCCCTGCTAGGCTCAACGCCATCATCTGCGACCATCTTGTCCCGGGGAACCGCACCGGGTCCACCATGCACCCGCAGACGGTTCCTCCTCCTCCTCGAATCGGGTGTATGTTATCGCTCAAGAGCCGAGAAAGCTCATGGTGGACATATCTCATATCATATCATGAGAAAACCGCAACCTTTATCTTTTGAAATGAAAATGAGTTTGTAAAATCCTTGCGGTTTCTCCAAATCCAGAAATCTCATTGAAAATCCGAAATCCCAATATCGAGAGTCAATAAACAATAAATTACCGACATAAAGCCCCATAATATCACATAACAGAATAAACGTATAAATGCATGTGATATCTTAGAAACAAATGCAATATCCAAACTAGCATATGAAAGCAACCGCGCTAGTACTATATTAGGACTACCGCTAGCAATTAGTACAATGAAGTAATATTATCTAATGTGTACGTGATATGGCAGTTACCGATGATGAGGTGTGTGAGCCGGCAAGCAAGTGTACGTGGAGCATACGCATCATCGGTAATAATGCTGGTATCCTGACAGCAGGGTTTCATAATCACTAAAGTACACATTAAGCATGCAATGCGATGATAATAACATGAATAAACGGAGAATGAATAGTAAACGCAACAATAAAGAATATACATTTCTATATACGAGTCATACAGTTCTTGTTGTCTGAAATCGCACGAATCGTGGTGTTTAGAAAATAGGGGCTACGGTGTTTTTAAGAAAAGGTACGTCCTTTGAAATATCCGTAGTATCCCTTGGCCTGTCTTTAAAATACTCATGATTCATTAGTTTTGGAAATAAGTATGACTCGCGCCCAACTCTAACATCTAGTAAGTAAACTACGGGACAAGCTTAGAGACTAACCAAAGGTAAGGAAATCCACCTAAGTCTAAGTCGATATATATATCTAGTAGTCAGTGATTCCGCCTCAATAGCGTCACATACGATAAAATATATAATATGACATTCTCGAGTCAAGAGTGCGGATCTATTATCATAATTATATATCGTACGGAAAATCTATCGTACGGCATCCCAAAATCGGGGTACGGGACGCCTATCACATATACCTCAATATCCATATGGTTTCATTATCATAATATCATGAACAGGGTACTGATCTATGTCTAGTACAAACCGATACCATCAACATATATCCGCGTGTGTATGAAAACACATCGCCCATAAATCCTCTAATAAAATATGTCGTATCTCATAACACGACCCAATCACATCACCGGTCTCACGGCATCATGCCCAATCACATCGACTCATCTCCAAGTATCATATACTATCCTCATCATACGCGTATACGTATATGTTTTATATATATATATATATATATATATATATATATATATATATATCAACACACACACTTATATATATATACATATATCGCATACACCAATACATATCACGTGTGTGCATGTGTGTGTGTGTACACCTATACTCTTGGGTTCGCGACAAAGAAACTATACAATAAGCAATATCTTGATAACTGTCCACGTATCACAATACACATATAATCAAAATATATAACGTATTTGTATACTACACTACGAAACTGCGGGGGTGCTATACGCCATCCACCCGACTTCCCCATTAGATATATATCTACTCACTTGATCCTTGCTTACCGAAGTCGATCACGCCACTCTCATCCTTATCGTCCAAAGTCTACGCGAGGGCGCCTACACACATAAATGCATGTATCGTAAACGGAAATCGCGCACGAGAACCAAAACGGCACACGTGCCACACATAGGTTAAAACCTATGTTCTACACATACAAGAATAACCCAACAACTCCCGATACCAAACGTCAAGTTCACAGAATTACCAAAGTTCAAGTTCACAGAATTCACAAACCGAAATCAGAAACTATGAAAAACACTTCCAGATTTTTCTCCAGATGAAATTGGCCAATTTTGCATATGTGGAGGGTCTAGTTTTCTGAAGATAAAGCCATGGACCAAACACGAACCCATTCACCCCCACCCTGGCCACAATTTGCGGCCAGCAAGAATAAATTTGCGGCCATACAGTAAAATTGGTGTCTCAGGTCTCGTGGTTAGCTTCCTAGGTGCCTGCTTGTATCACTGTAATTGCTAAATAATTTTTAGAGTCTCCGGGTCACAGCAGATACTTAAATATCATCACAATTCCCACAAACTTCCGATATCGGGGTTTCTAAGTTCAAGTCTTGGATTTAATTCTCTGGTTTTAGTTCACAAAACTAACACTACAGGGGTTGTATGGCCTCTACTAACCTCAATTTACATTTCTCATCTAATAAAATTCCCTAACCCTCATCTTGGAATTTTCGAAGATCATTAAACCTCATTAAAACACTTCTAAACATGTATATAAGGTAAAGGAAATGGATTACTACACTAATGGTGAAGAAAATATCTCATTTAGCAACTCAAGAAAATTCTTGAGTTACCCCAAGTGCTCAAAATCCAAACTTTCTTGATCCATCATGGTTGTAATGAGCTTGTGCATGCTTTTAATGAAGGGGATGAAGTGTTTTGGTGTATTTTTTATGGTGTTGTGAGGTGTAGGAGGAGGTAGAAGGGGGAAGGCAGCCATGAGAGGAAGAGAAGGGAAAAATATGTAGAAAACAATGAAGGGGGACAAATGGAAGCCATGGTCAAATGACCCCTCACCTCTCTCTCTTCTCTCCCTTGCCCATACCCATTTCTATATTCATTTCCTTTTTCTTTTTCTTTTCATTTTCTTCATTTATCTTTTTCTTTCTCATGGTTCTAATTTATAAAACAATTGTAAAACCAAAATGAAACCATACACAATGAAGACTTGAAATCAAGTTTCATAAAAATGTAACAAGTGTTTTTTTTTAAAGTCATGCGAATAATAAAGCTTAATGCCAAATTAGAGATTATTAATCAAGTTTAGGATAACTTGTATATAATAAATTATAAAAATTTATAATTTCCCTAAATCACATAAATCCCTCCAAAAATCACCATTCAATTTAATTCTACAATATTTTTCCAAACTATCGGTATATAATTATACCACATCACTAAAATATTCATAATATTAATTATTTTAATTAAATAATTTCCAAAAACAATATTTTATTTTTCTTAAATGTTACAGTCTTCCTCCCTTAAATAAATTCGGTCCTCGAATTTAAATTTAAAACCTTCAAATACTAAAACATTTCAGTAGAATGATTAAGTCGCCGGGGCTCCGAAATCTTAAATACATGAAACATATCGTAGCGCAATGTATGCGCATGAAAAACGAGTATATAACTCGAAGTGAAACTCCGTCAAGCATCACGAAATCATCAGAGTCACGGTGAAAATACCAATGTCAAAGTCCTATACGAAAACCAACATGATACACATCAAACTATAACTTGCACATAGTATGCATCGTTGTAAACTCGTAAAACATCTGAACAGAAATACATGCCAAACCCTTTTTTAAGTCGCTGTGCGATGCGCGTATCACGGCACAAGTAGCGGACGTTTTGTTGGAAGAAAATAACTATATATATTTATATATATATCCTTTGTTTAACATACGCGTCCCGCCGTTTTGAAAATAATTTAGAAGGGTTTTCTTTATAAATGTTTCGTGTCATCTCGGACACGTAGGTAAATACTGTGGCTATAGCTCCTTTTTGGAAATCCCTTCGATAACTATCAATGCATGCAAAAATATATTCAGGTACTGTCCTCGGACTAGTCCTGCTCTGCTACTATAAAAAATAGTAAATGTCATAAAATATACTGCTCCAAAGAACAAATCCCAAAATGTGTATAAGAATGCTACGTGCGTATGGTGCGCACAAAAATCGACATCAATGAATGTGCCATACATGTGCACAGAACAAAACCTAAGTGCAACGGGTGTGCACGAAAACACCTGTCAAAGGCCATGGGTGTGCCCGACAGCAATATCAGGTGCATCTGATATGCATGAAGAATCCCGATTTAGTGCATCTGGTGTGCACCAAAATCTCATCAAGCGCGTCAGTATTCGCAAGAATCCAAATTAAGTGCATAAGGTGCACGAAAACCAATATCGAGTATCACAATCGAAATTGACGGTATACAACAAACCTCAATCCAAATCAGGTATACCATGGTATATAAAAATCTCATAACTACGTGCATCAGCGTGGACAAAATCGAATCAAAGTACTAGAAGTACATGAAAACCACACCGAAGGCATAAGTCAAATCACATACATACCATAGGCATGAAATCAAAATCAAACATCTCGAATGATATCAAATCGAAACTGAGTGCAACTGTGGTGCAAGAAAACTCTATCATGCCAATAAATCGCCCAAAATACCGGAATCCAAAATAACGGTCACGTGATATTCGAATCACCCTGTCGCAAATTGTAAACACCGTCGTCGATATGTCCTTCCTTCAAATTCGAGAAGGTGTCGGTGCATCCAAAGTTAGCGGAGCAAGATATCTACTTGCCTCCTATTCATGGTCTGGCGCCTGGTGCCTTTAGGCTCTCGTCTCTAACTGCGAATTGCTAGTTATATAGCTCCTCGGCTCAACGGCCCAATATGGAACGATGACGGAAACAGACCCGCTCTGGCACATCCTCTAAAGATCTCTGGCCAACTATCATGGTCGCTCACAACATGTCTCATCGATGCTGCCGAACTCTGGTCTACTGGGTGCGCGTAATACGACCGATCCTGGGTCCAAGTCTTCTCGTTTAGTATTTCCAGAAAGATCTTGTCAGGGTCTCTCTTAAATTCGTTTCTGCTGAACTGCCTGGAAGTTGTCACCCTTTACTAAATCTATTTCTTGTTCCGGAACAACTGTATACTCATCACGACTTCTTCTGGAAGATATATCCATATTCGACGCCTCTGCATGCGTATCCCATCTCTGATGTCAACGGAGTGGAACGTCATCTTATCAAAATCTCGTTCGAACCTCTTACTCCACTTTTCTCTAAAGTCGACTGATTTGGACTCGTCTCTTCCTAGCTGTATAGACCGCGCTACAAACGGCGACACTCATATCTGGAGTCTCCCAAGTAATGTATCACATCACATGATATCCGGACGACGTCGAACTTTTCGATCGATTCATCAAAGTCCCATAATTCCCCTAGAGCTCAACTCTTGAGTACAGTTTAATAATATCCAGTAAATGCCACAATACCTATTGACCAGCTGTAGAAGGGAAAACCCAAGCCTCATTAATGGCACCGCGGAACTGCCGCGAACCCTAAGGTTTAAAAGCGTTCCCACGATCATTATATCAAGTTAGGGTTTCATTCTTCTAGAGGGTCCACAGAACTACTTGCATGTTTTTCCGAATACCTTAAACTTAGAAAAATGGGTTTCTGACATTCGATCATTTTCTATCGACTCTCAACGTACCTGTGTGAAGTCTTCTCAAGCTGGAATCAATCGATCTGATGACCTCGCATCGGGGTATGCAACGAACCACATGTCCTAGTCATTCATCCTTGGGTGACTAGCGATCTTCTATCATATCTCTAAGTATAAACTCGTGCTGCAATAGCTCCAAACATCTGGGGCGGTACCTTGTCAGTCGCAGCAACATTTGGCTCATTCGTCTGCACGCTAAACAGTGCCTCAATCATCAAGAATAACGGTACATTGACGGTCATCATGTTCTAGCCGGCCTCTATCAGTGGCCCAATCCTCTGGTGATGATCTGCACGTTTGAGAAATCCTTGTAAAAGCAATCCATCAAACGCTCATGGCGAGAAAACCCAATAAAATGACACATCTATACAATCGTGTGCCACCGTAATTATGCCCTGGTCAGTCCTTGTCCATGACGAGCTCGTGCTGACCGCAACTTTAGTCGCAGCTCTCTCTGCCTATGCAATCGTGGTAACAAAACCACCAACCAATATCGATGAGGATAGATCATAGGGATGAATATAATACGGTGTAAGAAATTGTACATCCTAAGGCTTCTTAAGCGGAGTAGCGTATCGTAAGTATGCCGCGGAACAAACACACAGTACATCACTCTACTTAAGTCACCTACTCCATCAACCGAGGTCAACCTATGCGACGAAAGTTCGGGTCTAATACCCCCTCGAACAAGTTTAAGTTACGTAAGGTCAAGCCTAGGTTCTGAATATAAATATACGCCCTAGACTCCGCATAGTCAAACATAGACTCAAACAAAGGTTAAACCTGGCTCTGATATCAACTTTGTCACGACCCGAAATAGCATGTGACTGGCACTTGAATCATGTGTAGTCTATAGGACCACACCTAATTCAAGTAAGCCAAAAGACCAGAAATCTAAACCATTTTAAAGAATAAGTGAAGGAAAACTTGTTTTAAAGCGAGTGGTTTTAAATAAAATAAGCCGTAGTATGAATTTTTAAGACATCAAGTCCTTTCCAAAAATTTCGGCAGAGTTTCCTTTGTAAATACTGGCCCCAAACGGGTACAAACATGCATAATATACATAATGAATAAAGGCATCCCCAAGCGGGAGCTAGCTCTTCGCCAATTGGCGGACATAACCACGCAATGCAATATGATATACAACGCCGAAGGGCGAGGATCAAAACTCATCAAGAAAAGCAATACCCACCAGAAAACCAAATTAATACTAGTGCGACTTTAAGGTCGAAAGAATAAACATACCGGTCTTCTAAGTCTATAAATATACAAGTCTGGTTGATGGAGTTTTCTAGATAAAACTGAATATAAATAAAGTACAATGGTGGTTACGATGCAAGTGAACCCACCTACCAAACCAATCACCTGGAAGGAAGTAGTGTGCCAGCAAGCCGCCAAGGAAACCTGTACGGTAAAACCTGAAAGAAACTGTGGCACAACGGGGGTGAGTTGCCAACTCGTGAGTAGAAAACATCACCGAGCAGAAATCGCATGTATGTCTCAATCCTAGGTCATACGATAATATATCCTCAATATAATATAACCCTGAAACATCTACACATAAGTGTAATATCAAGTGCTCGTGTCAGTGTCTCAGGTAGCAACATAATACATATATGTTGTATGAATGCATTAAAATGAAAACAGAATACATCATGAATGAGAAAATTGTTTTCTTTATTTTGTCGGATTTCTGTATATAAAAATCGAGGTATCATAAATGAAATCAACATAGAATCTGTGTCAAGTATCGACACAAAACATATATCTCAATATCCAATATCTCGGGCTCCGGCAATCCGGACTGGCCCATATCATATAATCTCAATACCTCAATGTCTCAATATCTCGGGCTCCAGCAATCCGGACTGGCCTAAATATGAATCTCACGAATACGTCGGTATCCTCCGGATATCCGCCGCGTCACAAATAACTAGTCGGTAATGCTCCCCTACCTGGCTTAACGCCGTCATCTGCGACCATCTTGCCCCGGGGTACCGCACCGGGTCCACCATGCACCCGCAGACGGTTCCTCCTCCTCCTCGAATCGGGTGTATGATATCGCTCAAGAGCCGAGAAAACTCATGGTGGACATATCTCACATCATATCACGAGAAAACCGCAACCTTTGTCTTTTGAAATAAAAATGTGTTTATAAAATACTTGTGGTTTCTCCAAATCCAGAAATCTCATGGAAAATCCGAAATCCCAATATCGAGAGTCAATAAACAATAAATTACCGGCATAAAGCCCCATAATATCACATAACAGAATAAACGTATAAATGCATGGGATATCTTAGAAACAAATGCAATATCTAAACTAGCATGTGAAAGCAACCGCGCTAGTACTATATTAACACTACCGCTGGCAATTTGTACAATGAAGTTATATTATCTAATGTGTACGTGATATGGCAGTTACCGATGATGATGTGTGTGAGCCGGCAAGCAAGTGTACGTTGAGCATACGCATCATCGGTAATGGTGCTGGTGTCCTGACAGCAGGGTTTCATAATCACTAAAATACACATTAAGCATGCAATGCGATGATAACAACATGAATAAATGGAGAATGGAAAGTAAACGCAACAATAAAAAATATACATTTCTATATACGAGTCATACAGTTTTTGTTGTCTGAAATTGCACGAATCGTGGTGTTTAGAAAATCGGGGCTACGATGTTTTTAAGAAAAGATACGTCCTTTGAAATATCCGTAGTATCCCTTGGCCTGTCTTTAAAATACTCACGATTCATTAGTTTTGGAAATAAGTATGACTCGCGCCCAACTCTAACATCTACTAAGTAAACTATAAAACAAGCTAAGAGACTGACCAAAGGGTAAGGAAATCCAGCTAAGTCTAAGTCGATATATATATCTAATATTCGTTGATCCCGCCTCAATAGCGTCACATACGATAAAATATATAATACGACATTCTCGAGTCAAGAGTGCGGATCTAATATCATAATTATATCTCGTATGGTAAATCCATCGTACGGGATCCCAAAATCAGGGAATGGGTCGCCTATCACATATACCTTAATATCCATATGGTATCATTATCATAATATCATGAAAAAGGTACTGATCTAAGTCTAGTACATACCGATAACATAAATATATATCCGCGTGTGTATGAAAACACATCACCCATCAACCCGCTTATAAAATATGTCATATCTCATTACACGACCCAATCACATCTCCGGTCTCACGGCATCATGCCCAATCACATCGACTCATCTCCAAGTATAATAAACTATCCTCATTATACGCGTATACGTATATGTTATATATATATATATATATATATATATATATATATATATATATATCAACACACACACACACATATATACATATATCGCATACACCAATACATATCACGTGTGTGCATGTATGTGTGTACACCTATACTCTAGGGTTCGCGACTAAGAAACTATACAATAAGCACTATCTTGATAATCGTCCACGTATCACAATACACATATAATAAACATATATAACGTATTTGTATACTACATATGAAACTGTGGGGGTGCTATACGCCATTCACCCGACTTCCCCCGTAGATATATATCTACTCACTTGATCCTTGCTTGCCGAAGTCGATCACGCAACGCTCATCCTTATCGTCCAAAGTCCACACGAGGGTGCCTACACACATAAATGCAAGTATCGGAAACCGAAATCACGCATGAAAACCAAAACGGCACACGTACCATACATATGTTAAAACCTATGGTCTACACATGCAAGAATAACCTAACAACTCCTGATACCGACGTACAAACGTCAAGTGACAGAGACAAAACACAATTACCAGAGTTCAAGTTCACAGAATTCACAAACCGAAATCAGAAACTATGAAAAACACTTCCAGATTTTTCTCCAGATGAAATTGGCCAATTTTGCATATGTGGAGGGTCTAGTTTACTGAAGATAAAGCCATGGACCAAACACGAACCCACTCACCCCCACCCTAGCCGCAATTTGCAGCCAGAAAGAATAAATTTGCGGCCATACAGTAAAATTAGGGTCTCAGGTCTCGGGGTTAGCTTCCTAGGTGCCTGCTTGTATCACTGTAATTGCTAAATAATTTTTAGAGTCTCCGGGTCACAGCAGATCTTTAAATGTCATCACAATTCCCACAAACTTCCGATATCGTGGTTTCTAAGTTCAAGTCTTGGGTTTAATTCTCTGGTTTTAGTTCATAAAACTAACACTACAGGGGTTGTATAGGCTCTACTAACCTCAATTTACACTTCTCATCTCATAAAATTCCCTAACTTTCATCTTGGAAATTTCCAAGATCACTAAACCTCATTAAAACACTTCTAAACATGTATATATGGTAAAGGAAATGGATTACTACACTAATGGTGAAGAAAATATCTCATTTGGTAGCTTAAGAAAATTCTTGAGTTGCCCCAAGTGCTCAATATCCAAACTTTCTTGATCCATCATGGTTGTAGTGAGCTTGTGCAAGCTTTTAATGAAGGGGGTGAAGTGTTTTGGTGTATTTTTTATGGTGTTGTGAGGTGTAGGAGGAAGTGGAAGGGGGAGTGCAGCCATGAGAGGAAGAGGAGGGAAAAATATGAAGAAAACAATGAATGGGGACAAATTGATGCCATGGTCAAATGACCCCTCACCTCTCTCTCTCTTCTCTCTCTTGCCCATACTCATTTCTATATTCATTTCCTTTTTCTTTTTCTTTTCTTTTCCTTCATTTCTCTTTTTCTTTCTCATGGTTCTAATTTATAAAACAATTGTAAAACCAAAATGAAACCATACACAATGAAGACTTGAAATCAAGTTTCATAAAAATGTAACAAGTGTTTTTTTAAAGTCATGCGCATAATCAAGCTTAATGCCAAATTAGTGATTATTAATCAAGTTTAGGATAACATGTACATAATAAATTATAAAAATTTATAATTTGCCTAAATCACATAAATCCCTCCAAAAATCACCATTCAATTTATTTCTCCAATATTTTTCCAAACTATCGGTATATAATTATACCACATCATTAAAATATTCATAATATTAATTATTTTAATTATATAAATTCCCAAAAATAATATTTTATTTTTCTGAAATGTTACAAAAGTATGGATTGTATTCGGATTAAACTGAGATTCTGTATGAGTCAGACACTTAAACAGAATTGAAGTCCTGAATTAGGTTTTGGAGTTATCGGTAACTGCTGCATTATGTACGACAGGATTTGTGTCTTTTTCCATGACAATTACCATATTGATAACCCCGTTTTAGTTGTCTACCTTAAATAGGCAATCAACTACATCCACCGGTTCCCTGAGGCTCAAGAGAATTGGTCCCGCTTAAACCTATATTTACTAGGGTCCTTATTGTAAATTAATATAACTTGAGGGGGTTTTATGAAAAATAGTTTTGATATATTTTCAAAATAAACCTCAAGTATTAATTTATCGTCTTTAGATTTTCATAGATGTAATTTTTATATAAGATGAGATATTCTAGTGGATATAAACCAAAATTTAATATTATATGGTATTTTCAAGTAAATTGACTTGTATTAATTTCTTGATGGTATTTTCATGAAATTTTGTGATTATTTTGTTTAGAAAACATGGATATTTTTATGTATATTTAAAATAGATAAATTGATAATATTATATATAATTATTATAAAATAAATTAATTTATTAAATAGAAATCACGTTTTCTTAAAAATTGTAATATAAATTCCATCGAGATCGTATGCTCCGTGAGGAGGTCTGCATCTCGCCCTACCAGTCCGTTGGATGTGCGATATCCCGCACCAACCAAATCGGGTTCCCTAAAATGGGTTGTAAGGACATAATTGTATGGAATTTGATTAAAATAATTAAAAGAAATATGGTTTTAATAGTTAATGGTAATTAACTGTAAATTCGTCTTAGCCACTAAAATATTGTTTTCAAGCCATTGTACTATGTCATGATGAGTGTTGTGATGAGATAGGTCATTATCTTTGTAACATTTTATTTTTGGAATTTAAATAATTAAATTGATATATATTATGAATATTTTAAAAGTATGGAGATTGGTTTTGAATGAAATGGTACAATTATATACCGATTGTTTGGAAAATATTTGGAAAATTGATATAATTATAAATTTCGAAAGTGTTAAGTTAATTTGAACAATTTATAAAATCATATACGACTAATTATATACATGTTATTACTAAACTCGATTAATTTTTAGTAATTATGCATTAATCAAGCTTATGTGCATAGCATGCAACATAACATGTTGCATACAGTAGTTTTTTTTTAAATGAACCATGGTTTAAATTCCTAATTTTTCATATATATATATATATATATATATATATATATATATATAGGGGGGTTGTTTTATGAAATAAAAAAGAAAAGAAAATAGATGAGAGAGAGTGAGTGGTTTGAAGGGTGTTTTATGAAGAGATGAAGAATAAAGTAGAAGAGTGTAGAAGGTCACCAACACTTTTTTTTTCCACATCTCCTTTCTTCTCCTCCTCATGCTTCACCTCCTTCATCCTCCACCTTACTACTACCCCACAACACCCTTCAAACCACTCCCAAAACTTATACTTCCTTCATAAAAAATATTCCCCCCACCACTACAAAGACCATGGTGTGATCAAGTTGGAACTTTGAAGTTTTTGAGAAACTCAAGAATTTTCTTGAGTTGCAAAATAAGGTAAAAACCTACACCTTTAGTTTAGAATCTTGTATTCCTCATATCTTTTGTGGTTTGGAGTGGATTAAATAAGGTTTAGCGATGTTAGAAATTTCCAAGTTGAGGGTTGGGTGATTTTTAAGATGTGTGAAAGTGAAATTGAGACTTATTAATGACCACAAATCCTCTACTGTCACTTTTGGGACCAACACTTAGTGTAGAAGACCGAACTTGAGTTTAGATATTTCAAATGTTGGTTTGTGAAGATGTTGGGGGACTATAGGGAATCTGGAGCAACCTGAGGTGTTTGTTGAAAAATCAAATAGGTACATTAACCTACTTAGACCAATATGAGACCACCACAAGAATATGAGAGCAAAATACCAAATTTGGGCCAGCGGCACCAGTTACTATAGCACTTCTCGTCGGAAAAATATTGGAGTCTTGTGTGGGATTTTGGCCTGTAACTATTACTCCTCATAACCTAGCCCCTGTATTGTTATTTTTGTCACAATTTACCTGAGAAAAAATCTGGAAGTATTTTGAGTTGATGTTGGCAATGTTTTTCCGATTTCTAAAACTTGGTTTTTGGTATTTGAATTTGGATTTGGTCGTTGGACATTTGTACATCAATGACGATGATTATTTGGTTGTTTTCACATGCGTAGTCTACAGGTTCTAACTTATGAGCACTTTGGGTGACGTGTCGGTTTTCGAATATGATTTTTATGCGATACAATGCGTTTTGATATGTAGGTACCTTTGTGTGGACTTCGGGACTGTTGGAGATAGCGCCCTCAGAGTCAATTATTGGATCACAGGCACGTGATAGCAATGATTGAGGGGAGGACCTGTCCGAGTAGGATAGTCTTACTCAAGATGATAGTATGCTATCTGGTTTATCTTTATTATCGTGTACTGCTTTAGGTGACCTTACGAGTCGTTATTATACGTTGATAGAGCCCCTAGGATTCTTGCTTGACTACCAGCAGTATGAGGGCGATCATATACGTGAGAGCTGGAGTCTATAAGCACATCCTTAAAAGGTCCCTAGTCGTGGGAGTTTCGAGACAGGGCATCGATTCTCCAGAGTAGACTAGTGTATACAGTCGAGACCCCGACGAGGGGCGGTGGCCGGTCTCACAAGCCACTGGTGTCAGTTGGTTCACCTAAGATGTATACAGGTGCTCATTGGGTTATGAGTACACCGGACAGGACTCGCCGGGAACATGCTAGTTGGTCTTATACCTGACGTCAGATAGCAGTTCCCTGGTGACATGTGTACAGGTTAGTTCATCGACCTGAGATCGTCATTTGTCTCGCGTGAGTTCCCACTGTGCTTCGATTACTACCATACCACGGCTCAAAGGAGTCATGCAAACAGGTTTTAGTTGGGTACAGTCCTGAGCCACATGGAGGCGGTGAGTGGATCTGCAGGGGTTCGTCTCTCCCGGTATTGGGGGTGAAGTCGCGCTATGTCTAGGAGAGCCAGTACATGAAAAGTCCTTGGCCAAGGCAGGAGATTTACTGGTAGGTATTCCAGTAGTATCTCAGGGTGTTCTGGGCTACACTCCGATACGACTTGTACCGATATTAGGGGTCTGACTTTTACCAACCCCCTAGGCCCGCCATGCGATGCTCATAGACGAACGGACCGGACTGTACGGATATTGTCACTGACAGACTCAGTAGGGTGTCAGGATGAGTTCGCTCATCGACGTCCCTTTTGGTCAATAGCTGGTGGCCCGTCACGTATGGCTAATACCTCTGACGTGCTAGTGGTTAAATCCACAGTCATAGTATTGACGAGTCTTTAGAGTCCACCACACACAGTTACTCAAGTTTCGGGCGAAACGCTGTAGAGGCCGTATGGAGATATGGCAGGGTTCGATCAGATACGTGCGGTATTGCACGGATCGTGATCGGGCGGTTTTTTACTAGCCGGCTTTGGCTTAAGCCGGATCCTAGTATTTGATAGTGCAGATTTTGTCTCTTTGCATTTGTGTTCAGTGGGAATACAAATGCGGGCATGTATATGCAGTAGCGGGGTTTTCCTGTAATTTATTACGGGATCAGTTTTCTGAAGTTGCCAGTTTGCATTCCGTTCCGGCCGGTTTTCCTTTGTTCCTTCGCGGTCGGACTTTTTGGTGGAGGGGTTATTTGCAAGTTTGCAAATAACTTATTGTGGAGGGGGTCCTTTGTAAATTGTGGCTTCATGATTGTTCTTTCATAATTAGATCCCTTTTCCATCTCTTCCCTTGCATTTATGATGATGGGGTTTGATTAAGATTTGATAAGAATTTTTGATGTGAGATTAATTGATCATTCTCTTCATATATTTGTTTATGCCTTTCTTTCCCACCACCATCCTTTTTGGCCGGCCACTTTTGTGAGAGGGGAGAGGCTTCACATTTTGATGAGGGAAAATGTTTCATCTCATTTTTCTTGCCACCAAATTCCTAAGCCCATTTCCTTAGTTGATTTCTTCACCTCCACATCACCATGGCAACTTTCTATAACCCCAAGAGAGAAGTCTCAATACTAGTCTACAACAAATCTTGGACGCGTCGGCTAGCCTACTTCGCGCCCGAGTTGCCTCGGTCCAGAGGTGGGAGCCCGTAAAAGTATTTGGCTACGTGGTGCCCTTTCCGACGAGGAGGTGACGGATGGAGATTCCGCGGGAGATCGGAGTGGAGACGAAGACCCAAGGACACGGATAGCTTGGTATACTTCTCTAACCATCTTTTAGTTTGCTAGTTGCTAGGTTAATGGCCCGATTCGGGTTAAAAGTGCGCGGTGGTGCCGGTTCAATAGTTTTTGAAGTTTTTTGTTTCCGCGTTTCCGGCGTCGGATCGACGGCCGGGGTGCCGCTGTGCACTTACACTGGTATCAGAGACACGCCATTAACCTACCTAGCTTGCTCTAGTATGTTTAAAGACTCGATCGAACAAAATCCCAAAAACCGTATTTTTCGTGCATGTGTTCTCTGTCGAATTTTTTTCAGCTCTAAAAATTTTTCAGGTTGTCTCAGAGACATAAGCATGAAAATATAAGCATTCTGGAAAATTTTAGTTAAGTGATGCTTTTGTACGGCCGCGGAAACGCGGCCAAACCCCTGGTTTGGCCGTGGTTCCGTGGTCGAAGAAAGTCAATGCGACACCAAAAGTTTCCAGTGGGCTTTTGAGTAGAGAATAGGGGTTTTGGGATATTCTTTTTTGGCCCAGATTTTCTGTGAGTGCTATAGTACTGCTTGGGGCCCACTTCGATAAATTTGATCGATCGAAAAGTTTGAACATGTTAGTTCACAGTATTTACATTATATCTGCGACCGTGAATATACTTGATCGGTAAATCCTGTCTAACTGCTATAGCCCGGTTAGACGGATTTACGAACGTGACATTCACGTTGATGTTCTGTGTTGTGCTGTGATGTTGCGGATCGGTTGTGGGGGATAGCCTGGTTGCAGTGGTAGTACAGTTTTTTTTTATATATAAATTTGTTATTGCGGGGCGAGCGTCCGACATGTGGACTGCCGTCACTGCCTGTTTGTATTATTCTTTTGGGGCACGAACGGGTCGAGGTCGATGTACCCGTTGTATGTATATTTTACTTTCTGTACTAGGATTACCCCGCGGAGGGGTGGACGGATAGCCGGATTCTAGAGGGAAACAAGCCCGCATCTCATGGCGTTGAGACGGAGGGGGCTTTACTCTAGAATTGGCGGGCTATTCGCCGCACTCGTAGGGATACAGGTTGACCCAAGGAGGGGTGCCCAAGTTACCGGATTCCGTGAAGTGCTGGTTGGTCCATTCACGTTGCTGAAGGGGGCTGCCTCGCTTCAGGTTTTGGCGGGTAACTTGTCGCGCCCGTAGGGGTCTAGGATTTCATTGCACAGGCTATCCACACGACCAGGGGAACGTCGGGTTTCAGCAGCAGCTCTGTGAAACCCGGGGATCCCAGATATCTGTATTGTTCTGTGATGCTGTACATTTCTGTGATGTTGCATTTTATCACGCCTTGAGCGAAAATTATATATTATATATATACTAGTAGATGTTGTATATGTTTTGCATCCGCGCTAGTCCAGTCCCCGCTCTGTCGTTAGTTAAGTAACCTAACGGGTGATGACGGGACCCAGTGGCGAATGCGGATGGCATATACGTACATCATTATTTTCGTTCTTTTGTGGTGTGATCAATTGATGGGACTGCGTTGATTCGGATCAATACAAGATAAACAAACCTATTCTGATGTTATTGGAACATTTTTCAAAAAGCTGTTATTGCAAGGGCGTTCTCTTTTGTTTTGCACAGTGGTATTCGGTTATGAATATCCAGCTCCTCAATCGACGAGGCAAGGGCCGAGATCCCTTCACCGGGAGTGACCCCTTGGACAGAAGTTTGCGTCAGGGCAATAACTTCACTATAGCCGATTATTTTTGCTTTGCATCGTGGTATTCAGTCAGAATATCCTGCACCTCATTCTACCAGGAAAGAGCCGAGATCCCTTCACCGGGAGTGACCTCTTTAGCAAAGGTTTTCGTCACTATATTTTTAAAAGCTATCCAGTTCTTTCAACGATATCAAGTTCATTACGTTAAAGGTTTTCTCCAGAAACCATTCGTAGCCCTCCGTCGTTTCATACGGGTAGTCAATAGTATTCAAGCTGTTTTTGTTGGCCAAAGTCAAGGCACAGTGTTTGGTAGCTATTGGGTATTTATATGCTGCATAGATAGATGCGTTGGTTTGGGACAGCTGTATAGCCTTGTTGGCCAAAGTCAAGGGCTTGTACGGGTGGGTTCAAATCAACCTGGACAATGACGGGTTGAACCTGACATGTGACTTATGATTTGTTGGCCAAAGTCAAGGTCATAAGAGCATGGGTTAAAAATCACATCGGGAGTTTCAAAAGAACTGAAACTTGCCAGATATGCGCATACCTTCTGGTGTGTGATAACGTGAGCGGATTCCGTCACGTTATCATGCGATGATAGTTGGATCCCGATTCCCACTGATGAGTTGGTTTACTCCTCGGGTTATCCCGACTAATTCTTCTTTTGGGTTTGGAGAAGAATTTCAGGTTACAGTGGAAGGTTTCCTGATTAGATAAAGTGATAACCATTCTGATCTAGGTTAGAGTGCACGTTGAGTGTTTATTTTCTCTCTCTCTCTCTTTGGCAGCGACCATTGACCCGACCCTAGACTATGACTCAGTGACCAAGTTGACCGAACCTTCTTAACACTGGCTTTTGGATTGTCAGAGTTGCAAACCTCATTGCCACTCCTACTTTTACCCTTTTCTCCAGGACACCCCGTATTACTACGAACGTCCACTTCCATTGGACAAAACCATCGTATGGTTATATACGAACTCGAAGGAATTCGAGGATGGTTTCCGGTTCTGGAGAAAACGAATAGGACTATTCGGTTGTCTTTTCTTTTTATCTTCTCTCAGGTTGCGAGTACTCCTTGGTTTAGTAGTAGTACACCTATAACGCAAGTTGGATAGTCTTCTTCCAAAGCTTAGGCTGGTGTTGAACCGTAGGGAATGAAGAAAACCAATTAGCATAACGATGGTGTGCAGAAGGTATTAAGTTAAGACAAAGAAAGGGATTAGTAAGAGGGCAAAGTAAATTGCGACTGCTATTCACGACCAAACCAAGTATTTCTTCGCCAATCCTAAATCACATTTGTATTTCTCCGGGACACTCCGTATCACTACGAAGATCCCAGTTTATTGGATAATCCATCGTATGGTTATATACGAACTCGAAAGGAACTTGTTCCAGTTCGGGGATGGATCCTGGTTCAGGAGAAATATGAATAAGATTTATTCGGTTGTCTTTTATCCTCACCTTCTCTCGCATTGCGAGTGCTCCTAGGATTAGGACAGTACAACCATTACGCTTATTGGATAGTCTTCTTCCAAACCATAAGCTGGTGCCGAACGGTAGGGAATGAAGAAACCATTAGGCCTAAAGGGGTGTGCAGAAAGTAATGACTAAAGACATATAAAGGGATTTGGAGAGATGACAAAGAATTATACGGTTACAGTTGTGAATCTGGATAATGGAAGAGGCATTACTAGGAATACCGGGATACCCCATCGAAACATTTCAATGTTTCAGGTTCACTGTGTAATTTTAAAAGAAAACTGATTTCCCAATTTGACACTTGCTCCAGGGTATGTATTTACCAGGTTGGATTCTCACATCTGTATAGTTTTACAGATGATGAGTGGGAGTAAGTTATTGGGAATTATGTGATCATCCTCATTATATCGGGATTCGTTGTAATTGGTGATATTTGAGGAAGTCACCTGGGTTGTTTGCCGGTCGGCAAATATTTGGTTTTGAATATCCGTTGTCACCAATTTCAAATTGATATATCTGTACGTCTATTTTTATAGAGTGAGATATACCTTTTTGAAATTATGTCTATGACATTTACCTATACCAGTGGATGGTTAGGTAAGGAGTATTGAACAGCGGTGTAATTCTTCTTAACCATAAGTACAGTTTTCAACCTACGACACACGGTGAATGAGTCACTAGACTCAGGGGACTTATACAGAGTATTGTATATTGTCCAGTGTCCATTAGGACAGAGGGGTTGGTCCTCGTACTATATTCTGTTTACTTATGACTTCTCTAGTTCTTAGACATGTGTTTCGTAGAAA
Organism: Agapanthus africanus; assembly: GCA_030015575.1. Lineage (NCBI taxonomy): Eukaryota > Viridiplantae > Streptophyta > Magnoliopsida > Asparagales > Amaryllidaceae > Agapanthus > Agapanthus africanus. Next base: position 370,124,296 of record CM057342.1, read on the forward strand.
TGCAAGGTCTAAGTTTTGAGGAGTTATAGGTATAAGAATAAAGTAGAGAACCAGGTATTGCAAGTATCAGGATTCATCAAAATGATCGAAGATGTAGATACTTGTATATGGTATTCAGTTGATAGTAATGGTTAAGAGAAATTGCTTCTCTTTCAGGTTACTCATAATTGGAAGTACTCCTAAGTTGAGTAACGCTGATCGGCCTCCTTCCATTTAGTTGACGTGCACTGGAGACAGCTGCATGATTTGAATCTGGTTCAATTAAATCAGTGCCTCTGTTTCTATATTGGATATAGAACAGTTCATATCTTGACATTGTTAAGGTACACGGAGTTATCCGGCTTATGCTTAAAACCAGACACTGGACAACTCAAGGCATGTTTCTGTAATGGCTGTTTGTGGGTTGACCCGGGCTATGATGAGGGTTGACTTTCTACCATATGGAAGATCAATAGTGATATTGTTCTTGACTCGCCACAGTTTTAATAAAAAAATATGGAATTTTTCAGAAAACAGTAGTGGGAGTATGGTAGAACTGGAAGTGATTCCAGAACCGCAAACGATTACTGAAGATTTGATAAGAACCTAAACATTCAATCAGGTTTGACATTCCATTGGCCACTCCGCAGATAAAGTGGGTAACCTCAGGCACTCGAGAGGTACTTCGGTATGCTTAAGGACAGTGGCAGGAAGGTTCTTGTTTACCCAAACTTTCCATTGCTGTTGCTCCAGACTGTGAGACCCGGCAGGAGGATGAGTATAGCGTCCTTCTAAACTGGCTTTAGAAGTGTACGTCTATATGACTCTACCAGAGGGTTGTCGTAGTCAGTGGGAGTAGCGGAAGCATTGGTGGACATCAGGCTTATGTCTATTTATAGACTAAAGCAGATATAGCGGAGATAGATCATCTATTTCTGATGTGACAGTCATAGGTTTGACTTCATCAGAATAGGGGATGGATCTGTTAAGAAGGTAGTAGGGTGTGATGTCCTGGTATTTGGATGACATACATAGAGTAGGAAGTGATATTCCTATACTACGATCGGTTATACTTTGTTCGTCACACAGTAGTTTCTCCACATAGGAATTGGATCTTATATCGTACATTCTGGTTACTAGATCTATGGTTTTAGATCTAGATTTGGGTGGTTTCCCAATCTGGGTACTCAAACAGCTTTCTATGAGTATTTAGAATGGACGACTCCTGGCATGGTGGTATACCTGCAGGTGATGGAGTCACCCTCTCTAAAGGTGTCTTACAGACTAAAGGGGAGAGGGATGCGCATGATTGGCAGATCACTTGCTTAGGCAATTGAGTCAATCATGAGATGTCAAGTACCACACCAGATGTTGTTTTTGCAGTAAGTGCAATAAGTTGATATTAATCCAATCCTGGAGAGACAGTCGGAAGCAGTTTTAGAACATAAGTTGATGTTCTAGGGATATGATAACAGCATTCTCCCTCGGGAGACAGTTATCATTCCAGGCTTCCAAGGTGACCTGGATGGCAGAGTGGCTGGCAGAGTTATAGTTTTTCCCTCTGACGAGGGGCAGTATTTTGGACAGGTGGTCCAGGTGGATACTGAGGGAAGGCATGGCGCAGGATTCTGATTAAATTCAGTTAACGATACAGTCTAAGAAGTTTGGATTTGGAGTTCACTTATGAGCTAGGTCCCATCAGATATCCAGACACATTCTAAGACAGGTATTGCTCATTTCGGGAGATGGCTTTCTCCGCGAACTTGAGATAAAGAGAGACATAGAAAGAAATATCAGAGCGGATCCACTCACTGAGACTATTCCTCGAACGCAATAATTTCGCAAACGAGCTTTGTGAGACTGACTAGTAGAGGAGTTGGGTGTTCGGTATCACACGGGCTGTGAGTATGCGACATCGCAATAATTAGCCTTGAGTGCAAGTGGGAGATTGTTGGAGATATTGCCCTCAGAGTCAATTATTGGATCACAGGCACGTGATTGCAATGATTGAGGGGAGGACCTGTCCCAGTAGGACAGTCTTATTCAAGATGATAGTATGCTATCTGGTTTATCTTTATCATCGTGTACTGCTTTAGGTGACCTTACGAGTCGCTATTACACGTTGATAGAGCCCCTAGGATTCTTGCTTGACTACCAGCAGTATGAGGGCGATCATATACGTGAGAGCTGGAGTCTATAAGCACATCCTTAAAAGATCCCTAGTCGTGGGGGTTTCGAGACAGGGCATCGATTCTCCAGAGTAGACTAGTGTATACAGTCGAGACCCCGACGAGGGGCGGTGGCCGGTCTCACAAACCACTGGTGTCTGTTGGTTCACCTAAGATGTATACAGGTGCTCATTGGGTTATGAGTACACCGGACATGACTTACCGGGAACCTGCTAGTTGGGATTATACCTGATGTCAGATAGCAGTTCCCTGGTGACATGTGTATAGGTTAGTTCATCGACCTGAGATCGTCATTTGTCTCGTGTGAGTTCCCACTGTGCTTTGATTACTACCCTACCACGGCTCAAAGGAGTCGTGCAAACAGGTTTTAGTTAGGTACGGTCCCGAACCATATAGAGGCAGTGAGCGGATCTGTAGGGGTTCGTCTCTCCCGGTATTAGGGGTGAGGTCGCGTAGTGTCTAGGAGAGCCAGTACATGAAAAGTCCTTGGCCAAGGCAGGAGATTTGCTGATAGGTATTCCAGTAGTATCTCAGGGTGTTCTGGGCTACACTCCGACACGACTTGTACCGCTATTGGGGGTCTGACTTTTACCAACCCCCTAGGCCCGCCATGCGATGCTCATAGGCGAATGGACCGGACTGTACGGATATTGTCACTGATAGACTCAGTAGGGTGTCAGGATGAGTTCGCTCATCGACGTCCCTTTGGGTCAATAGCTGGTGGCCCGTCACGTATAGCTAATACCTCTGACGTGCTAGTGGTTAAATCCACAGCCATAGTATTGACGAGTCTTTAGAGTCCACCACACACAGTTACTCAAGTTTCGGGCGAAACGCTGTAGAGGCCGTATTGAGATATGGCAGGGTTTGATCAGATACGTGCGGTATTGCACGGATGTGATCGGACTGTTTTTTACTAGCCGGCTTTGGCTTAAGCCGGATCCTAGTATTTGATAGTGTAGATTTTGTCTCTTTGCATTTGTGTTCAGTGGGAATACAAATGCGGGCATGTATATTCAGGAGCGGGGTTTTCCTGTAATTTATTACGGGATCAGTTTTCTGAACTTTCCAGTTTGCATTCCGTTCCGGCCGGTTTTCCTTTGTTCCTTCGCGGTCGGACTTTTTGGTGGAGGGGTTATTTGCAAGTTTGCAAATAACTTATTGTGGAGGGGGTCCTTTGTAAATTGTGGCTTCATGATTGTTCTTTCATCATTAGATCCCTTTTCCATCTCTTCCCTTGCATTTATGATGATGGGGTTTGATTAGGATTCGATAAGAATTTTTGATGTGAGATTAATTGATCATTCTCTTCATATATTTGTTTATGCCTTTTTTTCCCACCACCATCCTTTTTGGCCGGCCACTTTTGTGAGAGGGGAGAGGCTTCACATTTTGATGAGGGAAAATGTTTCATCTCATTTTTCTTGCCACCAAATTCCTAAGCCCATTTCCTTAGTTGATTTCTTCACCTCCACATCACCATGGCAACTTCTATAACCCCAAGAGACAAGTTTCTACATTAGTCTACAGCAAATCTTGGACGCGTCGGCTAGCCAACTTCGCGCCCGAATTGCCTCGGTCCAGAGGTGGGAGCCCGTAAAAGTATTTGGCTACGTGGTGCCCTTTCCGACGAGGAGGTGACGGATGGAGATTCCGCGGGAGATCGGAGTGGAGACGAAGACCGAAGGACACGGATCGCTTGGTATACTTCTCTACCCATCTTTTAGTTTGCTAGTTGCTAGGTTAGTGGCCCGATCCGGGTTAAAAGTGCGCGGTGGTGCCGGTTCAATAGTTTTTGAAGTTTTTTGTTTCCGCGTTTCCGGCGTCGGATCGACGGCCGGGGCGCCGCCGCGGACTTACAGGGACGACAAGGGAGAACAAGGCGTCATCGAATTCGGCGAGCGAGGATCGAGGTGAATAGATGTATATCTACGGGGGAAGTCGGGTGGATGGTGTATAGCACCCCCGCAACAGTGGAATAGGGTATTACTATATTTAGTAAGTTGGATACGATATTTGGATACTTAGCTAATAGGATATTTAGAAGACCTTAGATTAGATTAGGTTGATCTAGGAAGACCTATCCAAAGGATGATTACCTTGGTGGCGAATCGCAGGTTATACGTAGTCACACACACACACACACTTGATTTCTTGTGTGTATATGTGTGTGTGTGTGTGTGTATGTGTATATATATATATATATATATATATATATAAAGGTGATGAGGATAGCATGTGATATGTGGAGATGAGTCGATATGATCAGGCATGATGCCGTGAGATTTCTTATATATGATTGAGTCGTGATATGGTAGTATAATGGATCGTTGGGTGATATGTATTCATACATACTGTAATATGTGAATTGATGATGTTAGCATGTACGAGACCTTAGATCTGTACCCCTGATCATGATATTGTACGAGGATGATACCCTATGAATGATGATGTATACATGATATTTGACCCGCACCCTCGATTTTGGGGATGCTGTACGATGGATTTTACCATACGGGTTATATATATGATGATTGATCCGCACTCTTGACTCGAGGATGTCGTACTATGTATTATATAGTACGTGACGTTATGAGGCTGGATCGCCGACTACTAGGTATATCGACTCGGAATTTAGGTAGATTTTCTTACCCTTCTGACTAGGTTCTTAGTTTAGTCTCTTAGTTGTTTAGGTAGATGCTAGACCTGGCTTGAGTCATACCTATTTTCAAAACTAACGAATCGTGAGTATTTTCAAAAGACAACCAGATGGATGCTACGGATTTTTCAAAAGACATATCTTTTCTCAAAAACACCGTAGCCCCTACTTTTCTAAAAAACCTTGATTCGTGCAATTTTAAAACACTTAAACCGTATGACTCGTACACTGATATGTATATTTTATAATGTTACGTTTACTGTTCACTTTTATATAATATTTATGTTTTTCTCATCGCATTGCATATTTATTACATGTGTTTTCTTTAGCTATTATGAACCCCGTCTGTTAGGACACCAGCACCATTACCGATGATCCGTAAGTTCCATGTGCACTTACTTGCCGGCTCACACACATCATCATCGGTAATTGCCATGTTACGTACACTTTAGAAAACATTACTTCATTGGTATAACCTGCAAGCTGGTAGTTTCAACATAGTACTAGTATGCTTACTCTCATATGCTAGTTTAGATATTGCATTACTTACTTAGATACCCCATGTATTATATAGCCATTCTGCTATGCAATATTGTAGGGCTTCACAGCTTATTGACTCTTGATTTTAAGATTTCGGATTTTCCATGAGATTTCTGGATTTGGGGAAAACCCCAAGGATTTTATAAACTCATTATCATTTTAAAAATGCATGTTACGGTTTTCTCGTGATATGATGTATATGGCGTCCACCATGTGTAAGTCGATGTCACGCACCTCACGTGTTCGCAGGGAGGCGGAATTAGCAAAAAATGATTTTTACGAGCTTCGCAACATCGACTCAAACCAAGGATTGAACACAAACCCTAGCTACCAAACTACGAGAGGTTTAACTACTCGGATTCGAAGTTATACCTCACGTTACTTGTCCTTCGGGTCTTCATCGATGTCCTCCACACCTCGTAGGCTCTACGAAACATGGGCACCTCAACGGCCTACTCGAGTCAAAGACGATCCACCCGAGAGTCTATAGTCCGAGCTCCTATCTCGAATCTGAGATAACTACGGCTTCTAGTTTGCTAATCTAGAAATCCTAGAGGGTGTAGAGTATTTACATGGATTACTTAGTCACTTTAAACCCTAAGATTCTCAACACATGAGAGCTTTTAGGGTTTGAGGAAGAAGATGAAGACTTGAGGACAGAGAAATGTTTTGTGATAATGAAATGAATCATTCTCATTTGTGAATATCATGAAGAATAATAATATCATCAAAATAATAATCTATCTAATATTCATCATGCTTCATTTAATTCACTAGATGAATCATCTAATGAGTCACCTAATGAGTCAGATCATTTAATGAAAATCTACACCACATCCTCCACCTCATTTGTTTAAATCCTAAAAAGAATTAAACACAAATGAGTCATATTCTTGTAGAAGCTTCCCGAAAAATTACGAAACCGTCCCTCCCATGCGTATTTCCGAAAAAAACGGATAATCTTTGACTGAATAAATCCATCTTTATAATACCAGAATCCGGCTTAATCCAAAGCCCGCTAGTATTATCTGCCCGATCATAGTACCTGCACAAGTGTACGTAAGTGATCGCGGCCCTGCCGTAAAACCATACGGCCTCTACACCTTTTGCCCGGTGCAGGGAAACTCTCTGTGTGGGACTCTAAAGACTCGACTCTATGCTGGCGGTGAGTTTAACCAGAGGCCGCAAGCGGTACTAGCTGTACGTTATGGTCCCTAGGTAGATGTCGATAAGAAGGGTGATGAGGAAACCCATCCGAACTCCTACTGAGCCTGATGTGACAATCTTCGTACAGTCCGGTCTATTCGTCTAGGACTATCGCATATCGGGCCTAGGGGGCGGTAAACGTCAGACCCATAATAGCGGTATAAGTCGTGTCGGAGTGAAGCCCATTACACCTTGAGAAACTACAGGAACCTACCAGTAAATCTCGCTTGCCCTGGCTAGGGACTTTCCGTAATGGCTCTCCATACACAGCGCGATATCAACCCACAATACCAGGAGAGACAAATCCTATCTAACCGCCACCGCCTACAAGTGCTTCGGGACTGCACCCAACTACTACCTGTTTGCACGACTCCTTTGAGCCGTGGTAGGGTAGTAATCTAAGTACAGTGGGAACCCACCCGAGGCGAAGTAGCAGTGTCAAGTCGACGGACTAAACTGTACTCATGTCACCTGGGAACTGCTATCTGACGATAGGTATAGTACCAACCTGCAGTTCCCGACGAGTCCTGTCCGGTGTACCCGTAACCTAACGAGCACCTGCATACTATCTCCAGTACGACGTACTGATAGCTGTAGGATAGACCATCTCCCCAACTGGAATGAGAAGCATACACACCAGCCTACTCCGGAGTATCGATGCCCCGTCTCGAGATAATCCTACGACTAGGGACCTGTATAGAATGTTGCTTATAGACTACCCAGGCCCCACTAGTGTGACTGCCATCACAACGCTGTAATCAAGCAAAGATCCTAAGGGCTTTACTAATATGTATAAGCGATATGTTAAAAGAAACATATGCACATATTAAAGTAGAAACAATCTAAGTAGCAAACTACAATTTTTAGCAAGACTGTCAATACAACTGTGAATATCCCAAGCTTCCATTAAGTAATATACAATCTAGTATGATACAGTAATGACCTTTAGGGCATAAACACTAACAATCTCCCACTTTCACTTGGGCCATGTACTGGCATATCGCAGACCTATCATCTCGAATAGCCTCATGAACTGCATCTGAGGAGTGGCCTTTGTGAATGGATCAGCAGTGTTATTCTCCGTATCTATTCTCTTCACCTCGATCTCCCGGCGATCTACGATCTCCCTGATCAGGTGATACCGCCTTAAGATGTGTCTGGACTTCTGATGGGACCAGGGTTCCTTCACTAAAGCTATAGCGCCGTTGTTGTCGCAATAAAGAGGTATTGGATCAACACAAGTAGGAACCACCTGATGTTCTGTAAGGAACTTCTTCATCCAGACAGCTTCTTTTGCGGCATCGCAAGCAGCTATGTACTCTGCTTCCATCCTCGAGTCAGCAACGGTGTCCTGCTTGGAACTCTTCCAACAGACCGTCCCTCCATTGAGGGTAAAGACATAATCCGACATGGACTTGGAGTCATCCTTGTCTCTCTGGAAGCTGGAGTCGGCAAAGGCCTCGATCTGGAGGTCCTTTCCGCCATACACCAAGAAAATCTCCTTAGTCCTCCTCAGGTACTTGAGAATGTTCTTTACTTCTATCCAGTGCTTCTCCTCTGGGTTTGCCTGATACCGGCTTACAACGCTCAATGCGTATACTACATCTGGACTGGTACATAACATCACATACATTATAGAGCCTACCGCAGAAGCGTAGGGTATAATCGACATGCGAGCCCTTTCCAAATCAGTCTTGGGAGACATCTCTTTGGAGAGGGTGATTCCGTGACAAGCCAGTAGGTTACCGCACTTAGAATCTTCCATACTGAATCTTTTCAATATGGCGTCTATGTACCTGGACTGCGAAAGTTCCAACATCCTCTTTGATCTATCACGATAGATTTGGATCCCCAGAATATAGGTGGCATCACCCAGGTCCTTCATGGAGTAATTCCGTGACAAGAATCTTTTCACTGACTGTAACATAGGAATATCATTTCTTATTAAGAGAATGCCATCCACGTACAAGACGAGGAATACTACAATTCTCCCTACAATCTTACTATATTTGCATGGTTCATCTGGATTCTTGATAAAGTCGAATTCTTTGACAGTATCATCAAAACTGATGTTCCAACTCCGCGATGCCTGCTTTAGTCCATAAATGGACTTAAGCAACTTGCACACTTTACCGCTGCTCCCACTCTGAATGAATCCCTCTGGCTGATCCATATAGACGCATTCTCCCAAATTACCATTTAGAAAAGCCGTTTTTACATCCATCTGCCAGATCTCATAATCGTGGAAGGCAGCAATGGCAAGAAGGACCCGAATGGATTTGAGCATAACTACTGGATAAAAGGTTTCGTCATAGTCCAAACCAGGTCTTTGACGAAAACCCTTTGCAACAAGTCTAGCCTTATAGGTTTCAACCTGTCCATCTACACCAATCTTCCTTCTGAAGATCCATTTGCATCCTACGGGTTTTACCCCATCTGGAGCAATGTCCAAAGTCCATACCTTGTTGGTGTATATGGACTGCATTTCGGTCCGCATTGCATCCAGCCATTTTACCGAGTCGCCGCTCTGAATGGCTTGATGGAAGCTAGTAGGGTCATCATTATCAATGATGCAATATTCTCGATCCCCGTCTATAAGAAAACCGTAGTATCTCTCGGGCGGATGAGACTGCATGCTACTTCTGCGGATAGGCGCGGGGATGTCCCTTTCTTCCAAAGCTTCTTGTTCTACCAAACTTTCAGTAACAGCTTGTGGTTCTGGATTTTCTTCCAGTTATATTGCACTCCCACTCTTCTAATTTTATAAAAATTCAGCTTCTAAGAAGTGGGCATGACGAGAAACAAAACCTTTTGTTCCTCTGCGTAATAGAAATAATACCCCTTGGAGTTCTTTGGATATCCCACAAACTTACACTATAATGAGCGTGCCTCGAACTTGTACGCATGCTGCTTTTTAACAAAAGCTGGACATTCCCATGTCTTCATGTACTGAAGATAGGGTTTCTTCCCACTCTACATCTGATATAGTATGGTAGGCACAGTCTTGGTTAGAACCTTGTTCAAAAGATATGGAGCTGATTCTAGTGCATAACCCAAGAAAGATCGCGGTAACTCAGCCTTACTCATCATGTAACGAACCATATCCAATAGGGTTCGATTCCGCCTTTCCGATACACCGTTGTGCTGTTGTGTGTATGGAGGAGTAAGCTGAGAGAGAATTCTATTCTCTTTTATGTAACCCAGGAACTCGGCACTTAAGTATTCACCACCTCGATCAGATCTGAGTGTCTTGATACTTTTGCCTGTTTGGTTTTCCACTTCATTCTTGTATTCCTGCAATTTCTTAAAGGCCTCGGATTTATGCTTCATCAAGAAGATATGTCCATACCTAGAGAAATCATCCGTAAAAGTAATGAAGTAGGAATAACCACCCCGCGCATGTGTAGACATTGGACCACACACATCGCTGTGTATTAGTCCCAAAAGCTCGCTCGCTCTTACTCCGTGTCCAGTAAATGGAGTCTTTGTTATCTTTCCCATGAGACAAGATTTACAAGTAGCATAAGATTGATATTCGAACGGATTCAAATATCCTTCTCTATGTAACTTAGTCAACCGTGTTTCATTGATGTGACCGAGTCAACAATACCAAAATAAAGCCTGATTTATTTCCGGAGACATTCTTTTAAGTTTGTTCTGGACATTGAAAACCTGAGCTTGATTCAATACGTATATACCGTAATCTAATGTACCAGACCCAATCAGAACTTGATTTAGGTGGATGTGAACCACATCGCTTACGAATGTAAAATCATATCCCTCTCTCGAAAGTGAGGACACTGATATGATATTACAAGTCAAACTAGGTACATACAAACAGTTACGCAGAATCAATATCTGCCCACTTGTCAAACCTAGACGATATTCTCCTACGGATTCAGCGTCCACGCTCATTCCGTTCGCAACTCTGAGAGACAAATCGCCTACCCTGATAACTCTACGGTTTCTCAAAGCATGTAATGAATTACAGATATGAGATCCTGCTCCGGTATCTAGTACCCAGGAAGTAGAGTTAATTGACAAATAGTTCTCAATTACAAACACACTCAAGGCCGAAGCCACAACCTGCTTCGAATCCTAGCTACTGGCTTCCAAAGCCCTGCAATCCTTCTGCCAATGCCCCTTCCCATATCAATAGGGACATCCCTCCATACCTACACCAAGTCCCGAAGCTTTTGCTCTTCCCTTTCCTTCTACTTCACTGACATCGTATATCGGCTTTGTGGTGGTCTTCATCTTTTCACCTTTTGCTTTCGTCTTGGATGCAGAAGAAGAAGGTCCCCCATTAAGCAGAGCGGGTGTCTCCCTGGTTTCTTTCAGGGTGTAAGTAGAGGGTAGGGACTATGAAAATAAGTTAGCATATGACCTGTTTCCCAACGCGGTCTCCAGGTCCTCAAGCTCATCAATATAGCTAGTCATCATAAGGACGTCGTCCCCTACAAATGACCCGACAGCCAACCTCGCTTGAAGCAATTCGTTCGAGGTCTCATATTTTGCGATACGAGATTGCTCTCCCTATAAATATTTGTTATGGAGGAAGATGGAAACTAAGTCCATCTTCTCGTGCTGCTTCTGGTATACACCATCAACTGAAGCCAACACGAGGCACTTGGCATTCACACTCTCCTTTTCCCTTGTCTGACGGATATCCATATCCACAACGGCGGAAACTGGACCTGGGATGGCGGGGGCTTGAGTAGTAATAAGGTGGTCCAGCTTGTCATAGGCAATGAACATCTGGACAGACTTTTTCCAGTCATAAAAGTCAAATTCATTCAACTTGTTATCTATATGTAACCTAGTCATGATCACATGGTCGCTGCAATTAAGAAGAGAGAAGAAAACACTTTAGCATGATGCTCTTGCAAGTATAGATTGGTTTTAAATTTATCTAAACAGGATGGCTCCCACTGTTTCTCGAATCCTTCCTCAAAGCATAAAAGAAGAATCAGTCAGGACTGATCTCACCGTACAATACTTGCTTAACCGTTCAGCCAGGCTAGTGTTGGTACTTCGAGGGAGGTTCTACGACGCTTTCGCGAAGTTCCTTAATTAAATAACTTCTTTTCCTTGGAGGCGTAGTCCCGCTAACACTGTTCTAGACACCTACTTGGTTTATTGCATTGATCGTTAAGTGATGAATCTCCTGATGAGTAGCGGATACTCACAGTAGGATCGGGATCTAAATAACATCATGTAATAATGCTGAAGGAATCCTACCAACATTATCAAACTCCAAATGGTATGCAACACCAGCAAGTTTCGGTTTCTTTAGAAACTCCCGATGTGGATTTTTTCCCCATGCTCTTATGACCTTGACGAAGACCAACAAATCATAAGTCACATGTCAAGTTCTTCCCATCATTATCCTTGTTAATTTGAACCCACCCGTACATACCCTTAACGAAGGCCAACAAGGTAATACGACTGTCCCAAACCAACACATCTATCTATGCTACATATGAATACCCCAGCAGCTACCAAACACTATGCCTTGATGAAGGCTAACAAATATAGCTTGAATACTACTGACCATCCATATGAAATGACGGAGGGCTACGACTGGTTTTGGCGAAACCGTGAACGTAGTGAACTTGATATAACCGAAGGAACTTGATAGCTTTTTAAAAGGAGTGGTTAAAGCTCCGCAATTAAAAATTCTGCTCTTTTAAAATAACCGAGTGGTTTCTTTTAAATTTGTTCCAACAATTCAGCTTTGGTTTGTTTTCTTTGCATTAATATAATGTGTCCCATCAATTATCCTATCATTGCAGAAAACAACGAAAATACAACGTCCGCTTATGCCATCCGCATTCGCCACTGGGTCCTGTCATTCACCCGTTAGGTTACTTCACTAACGACAGAGCAGGGGTTGGGCTAGCACGGATACAAAAGATAAGCAACGCCTACTAGATATCATATATAGATATTGTACATTCGTCAGACACAATAATCGGCATTCCAGATCACAGATGAACATATTGGATATACTAGGAATCCGCGTTTCGTTTGAGCCTGCAACAAAAGACAAATTACACGGTCGTGATGAATAGCCAAACCCTACTCTAGACCCCTACGGGTACGGCAAACTACCCTCCATGTACTCGAAGTGAAGCGGTCTCCCTCAACGACGTGAGTAGGTCATTAAGCACTTCAAAGTACCCGGTAGTTTGTGCACCCCACCTTGGGTCTATCCTAGGAGCTGAAAACAGTAAATGAAATAATACAACTGTGGCTACAAGCTCAACCCGGATGGGCCCTGCAAAAGAATATTACAATATTTTACAATTTACATTTGAATGAAGGAATGAAAAAACCCTCATCTCACATCCCCGGCTATTCATCCACGACAATCCAACAAGTTCATATCCACAAACCAATATCCATTACAGAAATGTGCAACCCCCAACTAACTGACATACTAGCAATTAGCGAAGGTTTACGAACACATATAAACATCACCAAGCTTGCAAAGAAACAATGACATTAGAATCCCTCACGCAATTAGCAAACACATCCAATTTTCCAAAACACGAAAATCCAGTAAGCTAAATTTTAAAAGCTGAAAGTTTTGAGCCAATCTGGGAGTCGAAACGAACTCGAAACCCGCCCGAATCTAGGCGAAGGTGAAGATACTTGATAATACATTGAGTGGGGGGCCTCGAGGGGGGTGCCCACCCCTGGGGGCTACCATGAGGCGGCGCCCAAAGGAGGACATACCTGAGAGACCAGTTGCTGGTCTCTCAGGTCAGCAGCCCCCAAGGCCACCAATTGGTGGTCTTGGGGGGTGTTCGCGGCCATTGGTCCCCTCTGGGTGTCCCAGGGGTACGCACGATTCACCCCTCGGCTTCACGGTTCAAACTGTGAGCCCGTGGGGTGTGCAAACAACACAAAACTTCACTTTTCAAAATTGTTTTTGTCGACAGTTTTCCGGCGACAAAAACGGCGGAATTCTAACATCGTTACAAGCTATCTAAGGTTTGTGAAAGTCTATGATACCACTGTAAGTCGATGTCATGCACCCCACGTGTCCGCGGGGAGGCGGAATTAGAAAAAAATGATTTTTACGAGCTTCGCAACATCGACTCAAACCAAGGATCGAACACAACCCCTAGCTAGCAAACTACGAGAGTCTTAACTACTCGGATTCGAAATTATACCTCACGTTACTTGTCCTTCGGGTCATCATCGTTGTCCTCCACACCTCGTATGCTCTATGGAACATGGGCACCTCAGCGGCCTCCTCGAGTCAAAGACGATCCACCATAGAGTCTATAGTCCGAGCTCCTATCTCGAATCTGAGATAGCTGCGGCTTTTAGTTTGCTAATCTAGAAGTCCTAGAGGGTGTAGAGTATTTAGATGGATTACTTAGTCACTTTAAACCCTAGGATTCTCAACACATGAGAGATTTTAGGGTTTGAGGAAGAAGATGAAGACTTGAGGAGAGAGAAGTGTTTTATGATAATAAAATGAATCATTCTCATTTGTGAATATCATGAAGTATAATAATATCATGAAAATAATAATCTATCTAATATTCGTCATGCTTCATTTAATTCACTAGATGAATCATCTAATGAGTCACCTAATGAGTCATGGATCATTTAATGAAAACGTACACCACATCCTCCACCTTATTTATTTAAATCCTAAAAAGAATTAAACACAAATGAGTCATCTTCTTCTAGAAGCTTCCTGACAAATTACGAGACTGCCCCTCCCATCCGTATTTCGGAAAAACACGGATAATCATTGACTCAATAAATCCATCTGTATAGTACTAGAATCTGGCTTAAACCAAAGCCCGCTAGTATTATCTGACCGATCATAGTACGTGCACAAGTATACGTAAGTGATCGCGGCCCTGCCATAAAACCATACGGCCTCTACACCTTTTGCCCGGTGCAGGAAAACTCTCTGTGTGGGACTCTAGAAACTCGACACTACACTGGCAGTGGGTTTAACCACAGGCCGCAAGTGGTACTAGCTGTACGTAACGGTCCCCAGGTAGATGTCGATAAGAAGGACAATGAGAAAACCCATCCGAACTCCTACTGAGCCAGATGTGACGATCTCCGTACATTCTGGTCTGTTCGTCTAGGACTATCGCATATCAGGCCTGGGGGGCGGTAAACGTCAGACCCCTAATAGCGGTATAAGTCATGTCGGAGTGAAGCCCATTACACCTTGAGAAACTACTGGAACCTACCTGTAAATCTCGCTTGCCCGGGCCAGGGACTTTGCGTAATGGCTCTCCATACACAGCGCGATATCAACCCCCAATACCGGGAGAGATGAATCCTGTCTAATCGCCACTGCCTCCAAGTGCTTTGGGACTGCACCCAACTACTACCTGTTTGTAAGTGCACGGCGGCGCCCCGGCCGTCAATCCGACGGCCAAATGCGGAAGCGGTGATAAACTTTAATTTTGCGAACTTAGCAAACCGGCACCTCCGCGCACTAAACACCCGGATCGTGCCATTAAACTAGATCTAGCTAAATATAAGACGGGTTAGAGATATACCGAGTGATCCGAGTCCTCCGGTCTTCTCGTCGTTTCGATCTCCAGCGGAAACTCCGGTCGTCGCCTCCTTGCCGGAAGGGCACCACATCGCCTGCATCTTTTACAGGCTCCCACCTCAATACCGAGGCAACTCGGGCGCGAAGTTGGCTGGCCGACGCGTCCAAGATTTGCTGTAGAAAGTGTAGTGTAGAGGCTATCTCTCATTTGGGGTTTTGTTGCCATTTGAAGATGATGGAGGAATCAAGATAAGAAAAATGGTGCTTGCATTTTTCTAGCATGAAAATGAGGTCAAGAATGCCACACTCTCAAGAATGAAAACTCTCTTCTTCTCTTTTCTCAAATGAAAACCTTATTATGTTAGATTGGTGGAGGAAAGAATACATATCATGAAGGGAGGTGATGGTAGGAGAAAGTAAGAGGTGACCATAACCTAAACATCATCATCACAAAACACAAATCAATCCTAATCCTTTCTCATCTCATTAAAGCAAAGGAAAAGACTAAGAAAGAATCAAATGATGGTTGAAAAGAAAAGATGCCATCATAATCAATACATTTGCAAGAAACCCCTCCACAATGTGTTATTTGCAAACTTGCAAATAACCCCCTCCATCGGAAAAGTCCGGCCGGGAAAGAACAAAGGAAAACCGGCCGGAATGGAATGCAAACTGGAAATTCCAGAAAATTGGTCCCGTAATAAATTACAGGAAAACCCCCATACTGTGCATACACACCCTCATCTGTATTCCGTCCGGATACAAATGCAATGAGACAAAATCTACACTGTACTATACTAGAATCCGGCTTAAACCAAAGCCGGCTAGTAATATCCGTTCGATCCTGATCCGTGCAATACCGCACGTATCCGATCGAACCTTGCCATATATCTATACGGCCTCTAGTACTTACCAACCGATCCTGATCCGTGCAATACCGCACGTATCTGATCGGACCCTGCCATATCTCCATACGGCCTCTACAGCATTTCGCCCGAAAGCTTGAGTAACTGTAAGTGTGGTGGACTCTAAAGACTCGTCAATACTATGGCTGTGGATTTAACCACTAGCACGTCAGAGGTATAAGCCAATACATGACGGGCCACCAGCTATTGACTAAAAGGGACGTCGATGAGCGAACTCATCCTGACACCCTACTGAGCCTGTCAGTGACAATGTCCGTACATTCCGGTTCGTTCGTCTATGAGTATCGCATGGCGGGCCTAGGGGGTTGGTAAAAGTCAGACCCCTAAAAGCGGTACAAGTCGTGTCGGAGTGAAGCCCAGAACACCCTGAGATACTACTGGAATACCTACCAGTAAATCTCCTGCCTTGGCCAAGGACTTCGTGTAATGGCTCTCCTAGACACAGCGCGACCTCACCCCCAATACCGGGAGAGACGAACCCCTGAAGATCCGCTCACTGCCTCCATGTGGCTCGGGACTGTACCCAACTAAAACCTGTTTGCACGACTCCTTTGAGCCGTGGTAGGGTAGTAATCAAAGTACAGTGGGAACTCACACAAGATAAATGACGATCCCCAGGTCGATGAACTAACCTGTACACATGTCACCAGGGAACTGCTATCTGACGTCAGGTATAAGACCAACTAGCATGTTCCCGTCGAGTCCTGTCCTGTGTACTCATAACCCAATGAGCACCTGTATACATCTTAGGTGAACCAACTGACACCAGTGGCTTGTGAGACCGGCCACCGCCCCTCGTCGGGGTCTCGACTGTATACACTAGTCTACTCTGGAGAATCGATGCCCTGTCTCGAAACTCCCACGACTAGGGACCATTTAAGGATGTGCTTATAGACTACCAGCTCCCACGTATATGATCGCCCTCATACTGCTGGCAGTCAAGCAAGAATCCTAGGGGCTCTATCAACGTGTAATAGCGACATGTCAGGTCACCTAAAGCAGTACACAATGATAAAGATAAACCAGATAGCATACTATCATCTCGAGTAAGACTGTCCTACCGGGATAGGTCCTCCCTCAATCATTGTAATTACGTGCCTGTGATCCAATAATTGACTCTGAGGGCACTATCTCCAACAATCTCCCACTTGCACTCAAGGCTAATTATTGCGATGTCGCATACTCACAGCCCGTGTGATACCGAACACCCAACTCCTCTACTAGTCGGTCTCACAAATCTCGTTTGCGAAACTATCGCGTTCGAGAAATAGCCTCAGTGAGTGGATCCGCCTTGATGTTTCTTTCTATGTCTCTCTATATCTCAAGTTCGCGGAGAAAACCATCTCCCGAAAAGAGCAATACTTGTCTTAGAATGTCTGGATGTCTGATGGGACCTAGCTCATAAATGAACTCCAAATCCAAACTTCTTAGACTGTATCGTCAACTGAACTTAATCAGTATCCTGCGCCATGCCTTCCCTCAGTATCCATTTGGACCACCTGTCCAAAATACTGCCCCTCGTCAGAGGGAAAACTATAACTCTGACAACCACTCTGCCATCCATGTCACCTTGGAAGCCTGGAATGATAACCGTCTCCTTAAGGAGGCTGTCGTTATCATATCCCTAGAACATCCACTTATGTTCTAAAACTGCTTCCGACTGTTTCTCCAGGATTGGATCGATATCAACTTATTGCGTCTATTGCAAGAACAACATCTGGTGTGGTACTTGACATCTCATGATTGACTCAATTGCCTAAGTAAGTGATCTGCCAATCATGCGTATCCCTCTCCCCTTTAGTCTGTAAGAAACCTTCAGAGAGGGTGACTCCATTACCTGCAGGTATACTACTGTGCTAGGAGTCGTCCATTCTAAATACTCTTAGAATGCTGTCAAGGTACCCTGATTGGGAAACCACCCAAATCTAGATCTAAAACCATAGATCTAGTGATGAGAATGTCTGATATAATATCCAAGTCCTATGTGGAGAAACCACTGTGTGACGACCAAAGAATAACCGATCGTAGTATAGGAATATCACTTCCTACTTTGTGTATGTCATCCAAAACCCGGATATCACACCCTACTACCTTCTCAACAGATCCATCCCCTATTCTGATGACGTCAAATCTATGACAGTCACATCAGAAATAGATGATCTATCTCCGCTATATCTTCTTTAGTCTATAAGTAGACATAAGCTACCTGTCCACCAATGCTTACGCTGCTCCCACTGACTACGACAACCCTATGGCAGAGTCATATACACGTACACTTCTGAAGCTGGTTCAGAACGACGCTATACTCATCCTCCTGCCGGGTCTCACAGCCTGGAACAACAGCAATGGCAAGTGTGGGTAAACAAGAACTTCCCTGTCACCGTCCTTGAGGCTACCGAAGTACCTCTCGGGTGCCTGAAGTTACCCACCGTATCTGCGGAGTGGCCAATGGAATGTCAAACCAGATTGAATCTTTAGGTTCCTTATCAAATCTTCAGTAATCGTTTGCGGTTCTGGAATCACTTCCAGTTCTACCATTCTCCCACTTCTGTTTTTGAAAAAATCCATTTTTAATAAAACTGTGGCGAGTCTAGAACAATATTTCTATTGATCTGCCAGATGGTAGAAAGTCAACCCTCGTCATAGCCTGGGTCAACCCACAAATAGCCATTACAGAAACGTGACTTGAGTTATCCAGAGTCTGGTTTTAACCATAAGCCGGACAACTCCCCATACCTTAACATCGTTAAGATATGAACTGTTCTATATCCAATATAGGAACAGAGGCACTGATTTGATTGAACCAGATTCAAATCATGCAGCTGTCTCCAGTGCATGTCAACTAAATGGAGAGATGCCAATCAGCGTTACTCAACTTAGGAATACTTCCAATTATGAGTAACCCGAAAGAGAAGCAAGTTCTCTTTATCATTACTATCAACTGAATACCATACACAAGTATCTACATCTTCGATCACTTTGAAGAATCCCGATACTTGCTACACCTGGTTCTCTACTCTATTCAAATACCTATAACTCCTCAAAACTTAGACCCTGTGTTTCTGCGAAACACCTGCCTTAAAACTAGAGAAGTCATAAGTAAACCGAATATAGTACGAGAACCAACCCCTCTGTCCTATTGGACACTGGACAATATACAATACTTTGTATAAGTCCCCTGAGTCTAGTGACTTATTCACTGTGCGTTGTAGGTTGAAAACTGTACTTATGGTTAAGAAGAATTACACCGCTGTTCAATGCTCCTAACCTAACCATCCACTGATATAGGTAAATGTCATCGACATAATTTCAAAAAGGTATATCTCACTCTATAAAAATAGACGTATAGATATATCAAATTGAAATTGGTGCATAACAACGGATATTCAAAACCAAATATTTGCCGTCCGGCAAACTACCCAGGTGGCTTCCTCAAATATCACCAATTACAACGAATCCCGATAAAATGAGGATGGTCACCTAATTCCCAATAACTTACTCCCACTCATCATCTGTAAAACCATACAGATGTGAGAAACCAACCTGGTAAATACATACCCTGGAGCAAGTGTCTAATTGGGAAATCAGTTTTCTTTTAACAGTACACAGTGAAACTGAAACATTGAGATGTTTCGATGGGGTATCCTGGTATTCTTAGTAATGCCTCTTCCATTATCCAGATTCACAACTATAACCGTATAATTCTTTGCCACCTCTCCAAATCCTTTTATATGTCTTTAGTCGTTACCTTCTGCACACCCCTTAGGCCAAATGGTTTTCTTCCTTCCCTACCATTCGGCACCAGCCTATGGTTTGGAAGAAGACTATCCAATAAGCATAATGGGTGTACTGTCCTAGTCCTAGGAGCACTCGCAAAGCGAGAGAAGGTGAAGGTAAAAGACACCTGAATGTACTTTATTCCTATTTCTCCTGAACCAGGATCCATCCCCGAACTGGAACAAGTTCCTTTCGAGTTCGTATATAACCATACGATGGATTATCCAATAAACTGGGATCTTCGTAGTGATACGGAGTGTCCTGGAGAAATACAAAGGTGATTTAGGATTGGCGAAGAAATACTTGGTTTGGTCGTGAATGGCAGTCTCAATTTACTTTGCCCTCTTACTAATCCTTTGCTTTGTCTGAACTTAATACCCTTTATACACCGTTTAGGCTAATTGGTTTTCTTCCTTCCCTACCGGTCGGCACCAGCCTATGGTTTGGAAGAAGACTATCCAATAAGCATAATGGGCGCACTACTCCTAAACCAAGGAGTACTCGCAACCTGAGAGAAGGTGAAAAGAAAAGACAACTGAATAGTCCTATCCGTTTTCTCCAGAACCAGAAACCATCCTCGAAGTCCTTCGAGTTCGTATATAACCATACGATGGTTTTGTCCAATGGAAGTGGACGTTCGTAGTGATACGGGGTGTCCTGGAGAAAAAGGTAAAAGTAGGAGTGGCAATGAGGTTTGCAACTCTGACAATCCAAAAGCCAGTGTTTTAGACGGTTCGGTCAACTTGGTCACTGAGTCATAGTCAAGGGTCAGGTCAATGGTCGCTGCCAAAGAGAGAGAGAAAAGAAACACTCAGCGTGCACTCTAACCTAGATCAGAATGGTTATCACTTTATCTAATCTGGAAACCTCCAACTGTACCTCAAATTCTCCTCCAAACCTGAAAGAAGAATTAGTCGGGGTCACCCGAGGAGTAAACCAACTCATCAGTGGGAATCGGGATCCAACTCTCATCGCATGATAACGTGAAGGAATCCGCTCACGGTATCACACTCCAGAAGGTATGCGCATATCTGGCAAGTTTCAGTTCTTTTGAAACTCCCGATGTGATTTCTACCCCATGCTCTTATGACCTTGGCGTGAGGTCAAAATATCATAAGTCACATGTCAAGTTCTACCCATCATTGTCCAGGTTAATTTGAACCCACCCGTACATACCCTTGACGTAGGCCAAAATAGTAGTACGACTGTCCCAAACCAACGCATCTATCTATGCAACATATAAATACTCGGCAGCTACCAAACGCTATGCCTTGGCGTGAGGTCAAAATACATAGCTTGAATACTACCGAATATTTAACTGAAATGATGTAGGGCTACGAATGGTTTCTGGCGAAAACCTTTAACGTAATGAACTTGATATCGTTGAAGGAACGGATAGCTTTTTAGAAAATATAGTAACGAAAACCTTTACTAAAGTGGTCACTCCCGGTGAAGGGATCTCGGCTCTTTCCCCGTAGAATGGAGTGCAGGATATTCCAAATGAATACCACGATGCAAAGCAAAAGTAATCGGCTATAGTGAAGTTAATGCCATGACGCAAACTTCTGTCCAAGGGGTCACTCCCGGTGAAGGGATCTCGGCCCTTGCCTCGTCGACTGAGGAGCAGGATATTCCAAATGAATACCACGATGCAAAACAAAAGTGAACGTCCTTGCAATAACAGCTTTTGAAAAGTGTTCCAACAACATCAGAATAGGTTTGTTTTAACTTGCATTGATCCGAATCAACGCAGTCCCATCAATTGATCACACCATAAAGAACGAAAATATACTGATGTACGTATATGCCATCCGCATTCGCCACTGGGTCCCGTCATTACCCATTAGGTTAGCTAACTAACGACAGAGCGGGGACTGGACTAGCGCGGATGTAAAGCATATACAACATCTACTAATATATATACCAATATATTATATTCGCTCAAGGCGTGATAAGAAATGCAACATCACAGAAAAGTACAGCAACACAGATCAATACAGATATCTGGGATCCCCGGGTTTCACAGAGCCACTACTGAAACCCGACGTTCCCCTGGTCGTGTGGATAGCCTGTGCAATGAAATCTAAGACCCCTACGGGCGCGGCAAGTCACCCGCCAAAACCTGAAGCGAGGCAGCCCCCTTCAGCTCCGTGAATGGACCGCCCAGCACTTCACGGAATCCGGTAACTTGGGCACCCCTCCTGGGTCAACCTGTACCCCCTACGAGTGCGGAGAATAGCCCGCCAATCCTAGAGTGAAGCCCCCTCCGTCTCAATGCCATGAGATGCGGGCTTGTTGCCCTCTAGAACCCAACTTTCCGTGCACCCCTCCGCGGGGTAATCCTAGTACAGAAAGTAAAATATACAAACAACGGGTACATCGACCGCAACCAGGTCGTGCCCCAAAAGAATAATACAATCAGGCAGTGACGGCAGTCCACATGTCGGACGCTCGCCCCGCAATATCAAATGTACATAATACAACAGAAACTGTACTAGCATTGCATCCAGGCTATCCCCCACGACCGATCCGCAACATCACAACAAAATCACAGAACATCAACGTGAAAGTCACGTTCGCAAATCCGTCTAACCGGGCTATAGCAGTTAGACAGGATTTACCGATCGAGTGACATTCACGGTCGCAGATATAATGTAAATACTGTGAAATAATGTGTTTAAAATATCCGATCGATCAAAAATTAACAAGTGGGCCCCCAAGTAATACTGTAGCACTCACAAAAATTCTGGACCCAATTTTAATATTCCAAAACCCCTATTTTTAGCCCACCAGCCCATGGGAAAATTTTGACGCATTGATCCCTCAAGACGGCGGCGGAACCGCGGCAACAAGGGGGGTTTTGCCGCGGTTCCGTGCTCTACCTGAGAGATCAATGTCTCGAATTTTCCTATAACTCTTAGAACTTCATGTACATCAGTTTTCTACAACCCGAAAAATTTTTGGACCCAGGAAAAAATCGACAGAAAACTGATGTGAGGAAAAACGCGGGTTTTTGGAATTTGGTCGATCGGAAATGCAAACACATCAAACCAAGCTAGACTATGTTAATGGCGAGTCTCTGATACCACTGTAAGTGCACGGCGGCGCCCCGGCCGTCAATCCGACGGCCAAATGCGGAAGCGGTGATAAACTTTAATTTTGCGAACTTAGCAAACCGGCACCACCGCGCACTAAACACCCGGATCGTGCCATTAAACTAGATCTAGCTAACTATAAGACGGGTTAGAGATATACCGAGTGATCCGAGTCCTCCGGTCTTCTCGTCGTCCCGATCTCCAGCGAAAACTCCGGTCGTCGCCTCGTTGCCGAAAGGGCACCACATCGCCTACATCTTTTACGGGCTCCCACCTCAATACCGAGGCAACTCGGGCGCGAAGTTGGTTGGCCGACGCGTCCAAGATTTGCTGTAGAAAGTGTAGTGTAGAGGCTATCTCTCATTTGGGGTTTTGTTGCCATTTGAAGATGATGGAGGAATCAAGATAAGAAAAATGGTGCTTGCATTTTTCTAGCATGAAAATGAGATCAAGAATGCCACACTCTCAAGAATGAAAACTCTCTTCTTCTCTTTTCTCAAATGAAAACCTTATTATGTTAGAATGGTGGAGGAAAGAATACATATCATGAAGGGAGGTGATGGTAGGAGAAAGTAAGAGGTGACCACAACCTAAACATCATCATCACAAAACACAAATCAATCCTAATCCTTTCTCATCTCATTAAAGCAAAGGAAAAGACTAAGAAAGAATCAAATGATGGTTGAAAAGAAAAGATGCCATCATAATCAATACATTTGAAAGAAACCCCTCCACAATGTGTTATTTGCAAACTTGCAAATAACCCCCTCCATCGGAAAAGTCCGGCCGGGAAAGAACAAAGGAAAACCGGCCGGAACGGAATGCAAACTGGCAACTCCAGAAAATTGGTCCCGTAATAAATTACAGGAAAACCCCCATACTGTGCATACACACCCTCATCTGTATTCCGTCCGGATACAAATGCAATGAGACAAAATCTACACTGTACTATACTAGAATCCGTCTTAAACCAAAGCCGGCTAGTAATATCCGTTCGATCCTGATCCGTGCAATACCGCACGTATCCGATCGAACCTTGCCATATATCTATATGGCCTCTAGTACTTACCATCCGATCCTGATCCGTGCAATACCGCACGTATCTGATCGGACCCTGCCATATCTCCATACGGCCTCTACAGCGTTTCGCCCGAAAGCTTGAGTAACTGTAAGTGTGGTGGACTCTAAAGACTCGTCAATACTATGGCTGTGGATTTAACCACTAGCACGTCAGAGGTATAAGCCAATACATGACGGGCCACCAGCTATTGACTAAAAGGGACGTCGATGAGCGAACTCATCCTGACACCCTACTGAGCCTGTCAGTGACAATGTCCGTACATTCCGGTCCGTTCGTCTATGAGTATCGCATGGCGGGCCTAGGGGGTTGGTAAAAGTCAGACCCCTAAAAGCGGTACAAGTCGTGTCGGAGTGAAGCCCAGAACACCCTGAGATACTACTGGAATACCTACCAGTAAATCTCCTGCCTTGGCCAAGGACTTCGTGTAATGGCTCTCCTAGACACAGCGCGACCTCACCCCCAATACCGGGAGAGACGAACCCCTGAAGATCCGCTCACTGCCTCCATGTGGCTCGGGACTGTACCCAACTAAAAGCTGTTTGCACGACTCCTTTGAGCCGTGGTAGGGTAGTAATCAAAGTACAGTGGGAACTCACACGAGATAAATGACGATCCCCAGGTCGATGAACTAACCTGTACACATGTCACCAGGGAACTGCTATCTGACGTCAGGTATAAGACCAACTAGCATGTTCCCGGCGAGTCCTGTCCGGTGTACTCATAACCCAATGAGCACCTGTATACATCTTAGGTGAACCAACTGACACCAGTGGCTTGTGAGACCGGCCACCGCCCCTCGTCGGGGTCTCGACTGTATACACTAGTCTACTCTGGAGAATCGATGCCCTGTCTCGAAACTCCCACGACTAGGGACCATTTAAGGATGTGCTTATAGACTACCAGCTCCAACGTATATGATCGCCCTCATACTGCTGGCAGTCAAGCAAGAATCCTAGGGGCTCTATCAACGTGTAATAGCGACATGTCAGGTCACCGAAAGGAGTACACAATGATAAAGATAAACCAGATAGTATACTATCATCTCGAGTAAGACTGTCCTCCCGGGATAGGTCCTCCCTCAATCATTGCAATCACGTGCCTGTGATCCAATAATTGACTCTGAGGACACTATCTCCAACACTGTTTGCATGACTCCTTTGAGCCGTGGTAGGGTAGTAATCTAACTACAATGGGAACACACTCGAGGCAAAGTAGCAGTGTCAAGTCGACGGACTAAGCTGTACCCATGTCACCTGTGAACTGCTATCTGACGATGGGTATTGTACAAACCTGCAGTTCCCGGCAAGTCCTGTCCGGTGTACCCGTAACCTAACGAGCACCAGCATACTATCTCCAGTACGACGTACTGATGGCTGTAGGACAGACCATCTCCCCAACTGGGATGAGAAGCATACCCCCCAGTCTACTTTGTGGTATCGATGCCCCGTCACGATAATCTTACAACCAGGGACCTGTATAGGATGTTGCTTATAGACTACCCAGCCCCCACTAGTGTGACTGCCATCACAACACTGGTAATCAAGAAAAGATCTGAAGGGCTTTACTAATATGTATAAGCGATATGTTAAAAGAAACATATGCACATATTAAAGTAGAAACAAACCAAGTAGCATACTACCATTTTTAGCAAGATAGTCAATACAACTGTGAATATCCCAAGCTTCCATTAAGTAATCTACAATCTAGTATGATACAGTAATGGCCTCTAAGGCATAAACACTAACACCATGAGTTTTCCTGATTGAGTTGGTTTTTAAGACCCGATTCGAGGAGTAGGATGAACCGTTTCGGGTACATGGTGTTGTAGGATTGCTTGGCACGGCAGCAAGTTTTCGGGAGGCATCGTCTATTCCATTTTCAAAAATTTGCCGTTTAAAACAATCCTAACCCTAGAATCTTAACTAGTGATTTAGACAATACAATGTGTAAACTACTTTACATCTAAGTGAGTAGAGATTACAACCTTTGTAGTCCGGTCCTTCACTTCTATAGCTCCTTGTAGTGGTCCTTCGCTGCGATCAATGAACTTCCGGACTCTTGAAAGGCTCCACAAGGTGAATGATATATACTTGCTTGACGTATTCAAAGTCGAAGATGATCTACGACGAGGATGTTGGCAATAGTGCCCTCAAGGCAATTATCGTAGTCGCAGGCACGTGATTATGAAAATTGAGGGTGGATCTATACCGATAAAACAGTCTTACTCGAGATGATAGTATGCTATCTGGTTTGTCTTTATCATCATGTATATGTTGATAAAGCCGTTAGGATCTTGCTTGACTACCAGCAATGTGATGGCGATCACATACATGGGAGCTGGGGGTCTATAAGCATATCCTTAAATGTCCCTAGTCGTGGGAGTATCGAGACTGGGCATCGATACTCCAGTGTAGACTGGTGTATACTTATCTAGACCCTAACGAGGGTCGGTGGCCGGCCTCACAAGCCATTGGTGTCAGTTGTTCACCTAAGATAGTATACAGGTGCTCATTGGGTTATGAGTACACTGGACGGACTCACCGGGAACATGCTAGTTGGTATTATACCTATAGTCAGATAGCAGTTCCCTGGTGACATGTGTACAGGTTAGTCTGTCGACCTGAGATCGTCATTTGTCTCATGTGAGTTCCCACTGTGCTTTGATTACTACCCTACCACGGCTCAAAAGAGTCGTGCAAACAGGTTTTAGTTGGGTACAGTCCCGAGCCACATGGAGGCAGTGAGCGGATCGTCGGGGATTCGTCTCTCCCGGTATTGGGGGTTGATGTCGCGCAGTGTACGGGTGGCCATCACTAGAAATCCTCGGCCGGGGTATGTGAGAATTACCGATCCAGGATCGATAGCTTCTCGGGTAGTGATGGGTTTTCATACGACACGAATTCTCGCATTGTTAGGGGTCTGACCTTATCCACCCCCTTAAACTCGATATGCGATACTCTTAGACGAACAGACTGGACTGTACGGATATTGTCACTGACAGGCTCGGTAGGGGTTCAGATGAGTTTGCTCGTCGGCCCTCCTTTCGTTCAATACCTGGGTAGCGGTTACGTACAGCTAGTGCCGCTGACGTGCTTGTGGTTAAACCCACTGCCAGCGTATTGAAGAGTCTTTACAGTCCCACACAGAGGGTTTTCACGATTCAGGCGATATGGTGTAGGTGACGTATGTTGATACATACAGGTGCCCGATTAAATATGTGCACGGACTGCACAGACTTTAATCGGGCGGTTGATAATACTAGCGGCTTAGGATTAAGCCAGATTGTTAAATCAAGTTTTGATTTAATAATTTACAAATGTATTTATATATATATGTATTCTAGTATTATTTCTCGCTATTCATTTTCTCCCTTTGGCTATTTGTATTTTCGTACGAATACGCGTATGTGTATTTCGATACATATACAGGAAAGTATTCCGTATTTATGCGGAATGACTTCTAGAAGATGACACCTCATTATTGATTTTATTTATAAAATCACATGTTTATAAATGAGGTGGAAATGGTAAGATGGAAAGGCATGGACTTTAGGTCAAAGCATGGGTTTTTTGCATGTAGTGATTGGTATGGTTGCTAATAGTTTATTGATTTAATTGGATAAGTTTTTTGGGTGAATTATTGAGAGAGGAGAGAGAGGGGCAGAAACATCTTGGTGTGGGGCATGCTAATTTTGATAATTCGCACTCTCTCACTCTCATTACATATTCACACAAAATACTTAACCAATTTTGGAGCTCATGCCAATTTTGCTTTTCATCACCTCATTCATCTTCTTTTTGAAATGCTCACTTGAGCTCATGGATGAGAGAGAATCATAGTGACACTATCCTACACCCCCTACTCTCCACTACTAGAGATCTTGGAGGGTCGTTTGGTCCGTTTAACGAACTTGGAGCTTGCGCCGTTTCCCTCGGGTGGATCATCGGAGATGAAGGAAGACCGGCGACCAAAGTCGATCCGCATCACTAAGAGCATGGAAATGGTTAAAGTCCCGAAGAACATGGTTCATTAGGTATAACCATTCTATCTTCTTTTATTTTTCTTGCTATTTTTACTGTTTATGGGTTCGATCTTGGGATTGGGTTCCGTCGGCGCCAGATTTTTATTCGTCGTTTTTGTTCCGCATAACCCACTTTTGAAGGCCAGGGTGCCGGCATAACCCAACAGTGGTATCAGAGCCACCCATAAACCATTACTAGCTAGGTTGCACAAGTTAGAATATCGATCGAACGAATTTTCCGAATCATTATTCCAAATTTGCTAAGTTTCTGTCGATTTTCAAACTTGCTCAACAAATCTATCTGTATAGCTTAATAATCCGTGCAGGCAATTGTAAAGCACCACAAGAAATTTGGAACCTTGAATCAACGTTTTGGCCGTGGAACCGCCGCAAAACATGCCATTTGGCAGCGGTTCCACAGCGCTTTTGTGGCCAAATGCGTCCAACTTTTTTCTAGCACTCTCTGACAAGGAAAAATAATTTTTGAGATATATGGTTTTGGCCCAGAATCTTTTGAGTACTGGATTTGCTTTTGGGGCCTTTGCGGATAAATTTAGTCGATCGAAATTTTAACTGTGTAATTTTTCAGTACTTTACATTTATATCTGTGACCGTGATTGTCATTTGATCGGCAAACCATGTCTAATCGCTATGTTCCTTTTAGACGGGTTTGCGAACGTGACATTCACGTTGATGTTCTGTGTTGTGCTGTGGTGTTGCGGATTGTCGTGGTAGATAGCTTATGGGCAATGGTAGTGCAGTTCGGTTTTATTTATACATTTGATATTGCTGGGCGAGCGTCCGACATGTGGACTGCCGTCACTGCCTGTTTGTATATTATTCTTTTGGGGCACGACCGGGCTGAGGTCGATGTCACCCTTGTATATTATTTTCTTTTCTATACTAGCATTACCCCAAGGTGTGGTGCACAGATAGCCGGGTTCTAGAGGGCAACGGGCCCACATCTCATGGCATTGAGACGAATGGGGCTTCACTCTAGAATTGGCAGGCTATTTGCCGCACTCGTAGGGGGTATAGGTTGACCCAAGGAGGGGTGCTCAAGTTACTGGATTCCGTGAAGTGCTGGGTGGTCCATTCACTTTGCTGAAGGGGGCTGCTTCGTTTCAGGTTTTGGTGGGTAACTTGCCGCGCTCGTAGGGGTCTAGGAGTTCATTGCACAGGCTATCCACACGACCAGGGGAACGTCGGGTTTCACATGTGGCTCAATGAAACCCGGGGCTCCCAGATTATCTGTATTGTTCTGTGATGCTTATCTCTTTTCTGTGATGTTGCATTTATCATGCCTGGGATGAATGTTATATATATTTATATATACTAGTAGATGTTGTATATGTTTTGCACCCGCACTAGTCCAGTCCCCGCTCTGTCGTTAGTTAAGTAACCTAACGGGTGATGACAGGACCCAGTGGCGAATGCGGATGGCATATACGTACATTTTATTTTTCATCCTTTTCTGGTGTGATATATTAATTGATGGGACTACATTGATTCTGATCAATGCAAGGAAAACAAACCTATTTGATGTTGTTGGAACCAATTTTAAAAACTGACATTACGGACGTACGTTTTTGCTTTGCATCATGGTATTCGGTTATGAATATCCAGCACCTCATTCAACGAGGCAAGGGCCGAGATCCTTTCATCGGGAGTGACCCCTTGAGTAAAAGTTTGTGTCAACGTAATAACTTTACTATAGTCGATTATTTTTCCTTTGCATCGTGATATTCAGTTTGGAATATCCTTCACCTCATTCGACGAGGAAAGAGCCGAGATCCCTTCACCGGGAGTGACCTCTTTAGCAAAGGTTTTCGCAGCTATATTTTTATAAAAGCTATCCGGTTCCTTCAACGATATCAAGTTCATTACGTTAAAGGTTTTTCGCCAAAAACCATTCGTAGTCCTCCGTCATTTCAGACGGGTAGCAGTTAGTATTCATGCTATGTTTGTTGGCCTACGTCAAAGCATAGTGTATGGTAGCTATTTGTTTCTTTTCTGTTGCATAGATAGATACGTTGGTTTGGAACAGTCATACTACCTTGTTGGCCTACGTCAAGGGTATGTACGGGTGGATTCAAATTAACCTGGATAATGACGGGTAGAACTTGACATGTGACTTATGATTTGTTGTCCTACGTCAAGGTCATAAGAGCATGGGATAAAAATTACATCGGGTGTTTCAAACATATAGGAAACTTGCCAGGCATGCGCATACCTTCTGGAGTGTGATAACTTGAGTGGCTTCCATCAAGTTATCATGCGATGATAGTTGGATCCCGATTCTCACTGATGAGTAGGATTACTTCTTGGGTAATTCCGACTAATTCTCCTTTCAGGTTTGGTGGAGAATTTGAGATTACAGTGGGAGGTTTCTTGATTAGATAAAGTGATTAACCATTCTAATCTAGGCTAGAGTGCACGCTGAGTGTTTCTTCTCTCTCTCTCTTTGGCAGCGACCGTGGCCCGACCCTAGACAATGACTCGGTGACCAAGTTAACCGAACTTTCTTAAAAACACTGGTTTTTTGATTGTCCAAGTTACATAGATCATTGCCTCTCCTTTTACCCTTTGCCTTTCTCCAAGCACCCCGTATCATTACGAACATCCACTTCCATTGGATAAGACCATCGTATGGTTATATACGAACTCGAAGGAACTTTTTCGAGGATGGTTTCTGGTTCTGGAGAATATGAATAGGACTATTAAGTTGTCTTTTCCTTTTACCTTCTCTCAGGTTGTGAGGGTTTCTAGGATTAGGAGACAGTACACCTATTACGCTTATTGGATAGTCTTCTTCCATACCATAGGCAGGTGCTAAAAGGTTGGGAATGAAGAAAACCGATTAGCCTAAGTGTGGTGTGCAGAAGGTAATAAGTAAAGACAAATAAAGGGATTAGAAAGAGGGCAAAGTAAAATGCGACTGCTGTGATTCACGACCAAACCACTATTTCATCGCCACTCCTACTTTACCTTTGTATTTCTCCAGAACACCTCGTATCACTACGAACATCTAATTCCATTGGATAAATCCATCGTATGGTTATATACGAACTCGATGGAACTTATTCGAGGATGGATTCTGGTTTAGGAGAAATAGGAATAAGGTTTATTAAGTTTTCTTTTATCATCACCTTCTCTCCGGTTGTGAGTACTCCTAGGATTAAGAGAGTACACCTATTACGCTTATTCGATAGTCTTCTTCCAAACCATAGGCTGGTGCCGAACGGTAGGGAAGGAAGAAAACCATTTAAGCCTAACGAAAGTGTACAGAAGGTAACGACTAAAGACAAAAAAATATTTGGAGAGATGGCAAAGAAATATACGGTTACAGTCATGAATCTGGATAATGGAAGAGGCATTACTAGGAATACCCGGATGCCCCTTCGAAATATTTTCATGTTTCGGTTTCACTGTGCATTGTTAATTGTAAACTGATTTCCCAATTAGACCCTTACTCCAGGGTATGTATCTAACAGGTGTGATTCTCACATCTGTATGGTTTTACAGATGATGAGTGGGAGTAAGCTATTGGGAATTAGGTGACCATCCTCATTATATCGGAATTCGTTGTAATTGGTGATATTTGAGGAAATCTCCTGGGTACAGTTTTCAACCTATGACGCACAGGGTTTGAGTTATTCAAATCAAGAGACTTATACAAAGTATTGTATGTTGTCCAGTGTCCATTAGGAAAAAGGGGAAGGTCCTCGTACTATATTCTGTTTACTTGTGACTTCTCTAGATTTAGACACGTGTTTCGAAGAAATACAAAGTCTAAGTTTTGAGAAGTTATAGGTACAAGAATAAAGTAGAGAACCATGTGTCGCAAGTATCGGGATTCTTCAAGGTGATCGAAAATGTAGATACTTGTGTTATGGTATTCAGTTAATAGTGATGGTTTTGAGAAACTTGTTTCTCTTTCAGGTTACTCATAATTGGATGCACTCCTAAGTTGAGTAATGCTGATCGGCCTTTCTCCATTTAGTTGACATGCACTGGAAACAGATGCATGATTTTGAATCTGGTTCCAATAAAATTAGTGCCTTTGTTTCTGTATGGTATATAGAATCAATTTGTATCTTAACGATGTTAAGATATAGTGAGTTGTCCGGCTAATGCTTAAAACCAAAATCTGGACAAACTCAAGGCACGTTTCAGTAATGGTCGTTTGTGGGTTATCCCGGGCTTTCACGAGGGTTAACTTTATACCATCAGGAAGATCAATGGTGATATTATTCTTGACTCACCACAAGTTTTAATAAAATGGATTTTTTCATAAAAACAGTAGTGGGAGTATGGTAGAACTGGAAGTGATTCTAGAACCGCAAACAATTACTGATAATTTAATAGAACCTAAGGATTCAATTGAATTTGACATTCCATTAGCCACTCAGCAGATATGGTGGGTAACCTCAGGCACCCGAGAGGTACTTCGGTCTTCTCAGAGACGGTGACAGGGAGGTTCTTGTTTACCCAGACTTGCCATTGCTACTGTTCCAGATTATGAGACCCGGCAGGAGGATGAATATAGCGTCGTTCTAAACTAGCTTTAGAAATGCACGTGTATATGACTCTACCAGAGGGTTGTCGTAGTCAGTGGGAGCAGCGGAAGCGTAGTGGACAAGCAGCTTGTGTCTATTTATAGACTAAAGCAGACATAGAGGAGATAGATCATCTATTTTTGATGTGACAGTCATAGTTTTTTTGACTTCATCAGAATAGGAGATGGATCTGTTAAGAAGGTAGTAGGGTGTAATGTCTTGGTATTTGGATGACATGCACTTTATAGGAAGTGAAATTCCTATACTACGATCGGTTATGTTTTGGTTGTCACACAGTGTTTTCTCCACCTGGGTTATGATATTATATCTGACACTCTGGTTACTAGATCTATGGTTTTAGATCTAGATTTGGGATGTATCCCAATCTGGATACTTAGACAGTATTCTAAAAGTATTTTAGAATGGACGACACCTAGCATGGTGGTGAACCTACAGGTGAAGGAGTCACCCTCTCTAAAGATGTCTTACAGACTAAAGGGAGAGGGATGTACATGATTGACATATCACTTGCTTAGGCAATTGAGTCAATCGTGACTTGTCAAGTACCACACCAGATGTTGTTTTTGCACCAGATGCAATAATTTGATATAATAATCCAATCCTCGAGAAAATGATTGGAAGCAGTTTATAAACATAAGTGGATGTTCTAGAGATTTGATAACGGCAGTCTCCATCGGGAGACGGTTATCATTCCAGGCTTCCATGGTGACCTGGATGACAGAGTTTTAGTTTTCCCTCTGACGAGGGGCAGTCGTTTAGACAGGTGGTCCAAGCGAATACTGAGGAAGGCATGGCGCAACATACTGATTAAATTTAGTAAATGATACATTCTAAGAAGTTTGTTGGATTTGGAGTTCATTTATGAACTGGGTTCCATCAGATATCCAGAAATATTCTAAGACGGGTATTGCTCATTTCGGGAGATAGTTTTCTCCGCGAAGTTGAGATAAAGAGAGACATAGAAAGAAACACTTGAGCGGATCCACTCACTGAGGCTATTTCTCGAACGCAATAGTTTTACAAACGAGGTTTGTGAAACTGATTAGTAGAGGAGTTGGGTGTTTGATATCACACGAGCTGTGAGTATGCGACATCGCAATAATTAGCCTTAAGTGCAAGTGGGAGATTGTTGGCTATAGTGCCCTCAAGGAAATTATCGTAGTCGCAGGCACGTGATTATGAAAATTGAGGGAGGACCTATACCGATAAAACAGTCTTACTCGAGATGATAGTATGCTATCTGGTTTGTTTTTATCATCATGTATATGTTTGATAAAGCCCTTAGGATCTTGCTTGATTACCAGCATTATGATGGCGATCACATACATGGGAGCTGGGGGTCTATAAGCACATCTTTAAATGTCCCTAGTCATGGGAGTATCGTGACTGGGCATCGATACTCCAGTGTAGACTGGTGTATACTTATCTAGACCCTGACGAGGGGCGGTGACCGGTCTCACAAGCCATTGGTGTCAGTTGTTCACCTAAGATAGTATACAGGTGCTCATTGGGTTATGAGTACACTGGACGGACTCGCCGGGAAAATGCTAGTTGGTATTATACCTATAGTCAGATAGCAGTTCCTTGGTGACATGTGTACAGGTTAGTCTGTCGACCTGAGATCGTCATTTGTCTCATGTGAGTTCCCACCGTGCTTTGATTACTACCATACCACGGCTCAAAGGAGTCGTGCAAACAGGTTTTAGTTGGGTACAGTCCCGAGCCACATAGAGGCAGTGAGCGGATCGTCGGGGATTCGTCTCTCCCGGTATTGGGGGTTGATGTCGCGCAGTGCACGGGTAGCTATTACTAGAAATCCTCGGCCGGGATATGTGAGAATTACCGATCCAGGATCGATAGCTTCTCGGGTAGTGATGGGTTTTCATACCGACACGAATTATCGCATTGTTAGGGGTCTGACTTTATCCACCCCCTAGACTCGATATGCGATATTCTTAGACGAACAGACCGGACTGTACGGATATTGTCACTGACAGGCTCAGTAGGGGTTCGGATGAGTTTGCTCGTCGGCCTTCCTTTCGTTCAAAACCTGGGTAGTCTTACGTACAGCTAGTGCCGCTGACGTGCTTGTGGTTAAACCCACTGCCAGCGTATTGACGAGTCTTTACAGTCCCACATAAAGGGTTTTCACGGTTCAGGCGATATGGTGTAGGTGACGTATGTTGATACATACAGGTGTCCGATTAAATATGTGCACGGACTGCACAGACTTTGTTGGAGATAGTGCCCTCAGAGTCAATTATTGGATCACAGGCACGTGATTGCAATGATTGAGGGAGGACCTATCCCGGTAGGACAGTCTTACTCAAGATGATAGTATGCTATCTGGTTTACCTTTATCATCGTGTACTGGTTTAGGTGACCTTACAGGTCGCTATTACACGTTGATAGAGCCCCTAGGATTCTTGCTTGATCACCAGCAGTATGAGAGCGATCATATACGTGAGAGCTGGCAGTCTATAAGCACATCCTTAAAAGGTCCCTAGTCGTGGGAGTTTCGAGACAGGGCATCGATTCTCCAGTGTAGACTAGTGTATACAGTCGAGACCCCGACGAGGGGCGGTGGCTGGTCTCACAATCCACTGGTATCAGTTGGTTCACCTAAGATGTATACAGGTGCTCATTGGGTTATGAGTACACCGGACATGACTCGCCGGGAACATGCTAGTTGGTCTTATACCTGACGTCAGATGGCAGTTCCCTGGTGACATGTGTACAGGTTAGTTCATCGACCTGAGGATCGTCATTTGTCTCGTGTGAGTTCCCACTGTACTTTGATTACTACCCTACCACGGCTCAAAGGAGTCGTACAAATAGGTTTTAGTTGGGTACAGTCCCGAGCCAGCAGTGAGCGGATCTTCAGGGGTTCGTCTCTCCCGGTATTGGGGGTAAGGTCGCGCTGTGTCTAGGAGAGCCATTACACGAAGTCCTTGGCCAAGGCAGGAGATTTACTGGTAGGTATTCCAGTAGTATCTCAGGGTGTTCTGGGCTACACTCCGACACGACTTGTACCGCTTTTTGGGGTCTGACTTTTACCAACCCCCTAGGCCCCCATGCGATGCTCATAGACGAACGGACCGGACTGTACGGATATTGTCACTGACAGGCTCAGTAGGGTGTCAGGATGAGTTCGCTCATCGACGTCCCTTTTGGTCAATAGCTGGTGGCCCGTCACGTATTGGCTTATACCTCTGACGTGCTAGTGGTTAAATCCACAGCCATATTATTGACGAGTCTTTAGAGTCCACCACACATTCAGTTACTCAAGTTTTTGGGCGAAAAGCTGTAGAGGCCATATGGAGATATGGCAGCGTTCGATCAGATACATGCGGTATTGCACGGATCAGGATCGGACGGTTAGCTGTAGAAGCCATATGGAGATATGGCAGCGTTCGATCAGATACATGCGGTATTGCACGGATCAGGATCGGACGATTAGCACTAGAGGCCGTATGGAGATATGGTACGGTTCGATCAGATACATGCGGTGTTGCACGGATCAGGATCGGACGGTTAGTACTAGAGGCCGTATGGATATATGGCAGGGTTCGATCAAATACGTGCGGTATTGTACGGATCAGGATTGAACGGATATTACTAGCCGGTTTTGGTTTAAGCCGGACCTAGTATAGTACAGTGTAGATTTTGTCTCATTGCATTTGTATTCGGTTGCAATACAGATGCGGGTGTGTATACACAGTATCGGGGTTTTCCTGTAATTTATTACGGGACCAGTTTTCTGGAGTTGCCAGTTCGCTTTCCGTTTCGGCCGTATTTCTTTGTATCTTTCATTGGCCGAAGATTGGTGGAGAAGGGCTTATTTGCATTTGTGCAAATAAGTATTTGTGGAGGGTGTCTTTGCATATTGTCGCATCATGATAGTCTCATGATGGTGCACTTTCTTTGACTTCTTGACTTAATCATTACTTGACTTTTGGAGTAATGATGTTAGGTTATGATGGTTGTTTTGGAGTGAGGTTTTTGTTGTGATGATTCTTTTTTCATCATCACTCTTTTCTCTCTCATGCATGATACTTTCCCACCCCTTGACATTTCCTCTCAATCACTCTCTCTATTTCTCATTAAGGGGAGGCCGGCCACATTCTTGTTGGGGTGTGGGGTTCTTCATTTTTGGTTAGGGAAAAATGTTCATCACAATTTTCTTTTGCTTGCTACAAAATCATTCACCTCCATACACAACTCATTCCTCCACAAAATGGCAACCTCCTTGTACCCCAAATGAGACTTGAGCACTACACATTCTACAGCAAACCTTGGGCACGTCGGCTCGCCAACGTCGTGCCCGAGTTGCCTCGGTATAGAGGTGGGAGCCCGTAAAAGATGCAGGCGATGTGGTGCCCTTCCGGCGAGGAGGCGACGACATGGAGACAGGACTTTCCGCGGGAGATCGGGACGATGACGTGAAGACCGGAGGACTCGGATCACTCGGTATATCTCTAACCCGTCTTGTAGTTAGCCAGGACTAGTAAATGGTTCGATCCGGGTTCTAGTGCGCGGTGGTGCCGGTTTGCTAGTTTTCAAAATTAAAGTTTTTCGCTTCCGCATTTTTGCGTCGGAATTGACGGCCGGGGCGCCACCGTGCACTTACAGACTTTAATCGGGCGGTTCATAATACTAGCGGCTTAGGATTAAGCCAGATTGTTAAATCAAGTTTTGATTTAATAATTCACATATGTATTTATATTGCTCACTAGTATTATTGATCGCTATTCATTTTCTCTCTTTGGCTATTTGTATTTTCGTATGAATACGCGTATGTGTATTTTGATACATAGACCGGGAAATATTCCGTATTTGTGCGGAATGATTTCTAGAAGATGCCACCTCATTATTGATTTTATTTATAAAATCACATGTTTTTAAATGAGGTAGAAATGGTGAGATGGAAAGGCATGGGTTTTTTGCATGTAGTGATTGGTATGGTTGCTATTAGTTTATTGCTTTAATTGGATAAGTTTTTTGGGTGAATTATTGAGAGAGGAGAGAGAGGGGCAGCAACATCTTGGTGTGGGGCTTGCTAATTTTGATAGTTCGCACTCTCTCACTCTCATTACATATTCACACAAAATACTTAACCAATTTTGGAGCTCATGCCAATTTTGCTTTTCATCACCTCATTCATCTTCTTCTTGAGATGCTCACTTGAGCTCATGGATAAGAGAGAATCATAGTGACACTATCCTACACCCCCTACTCTCCACTACTAGAGATCTTGGAGGGTTGGTTGGTCCATTTAACGAACCTGGAGCTTGCGTCGTTTCCATCGGGTGGATCATCGGAGATGAAGGAAGACCGGCGACCAAAGTCGATCCGCATCACTAAGAGCATGGAAATGGTTGAAGACCTAAAAGACTTGGTTCATTAGGTATAACCATTCTATCTCCTTTTATTTTGCTTGCTAGTTTTACTGTTTATGGGTTCGATCTTGGGATTGGGTTCCGTCGGCGCCAGATTTTTATTCGTCGTTTTTGTTCCGCATAACCCACTTTTGAAGGCCAGGGCGCCGGCATAATCCAGCAGAGGAGACAATAACCCAAGCAACCTATTCATTAATGTGGGATTTGTGAAGCTAACACCCTAAACTAAATTTCTAATCTAATAGAGGATGATGAAGTAGGATTTTTTCTCACTTTAGAATTACTGTTCTCATTAATTTTAAGCTCCTCTCAGAAACCTAGAGAGCTCTCTCTTGAGCTTGAGGAAGATGAAGCAAATAATTGATGAGAGAGTGAATGGAAACCATGGATGAGTTTGTATCATATACTAACTCATGTAGAGACATAACCATGGCTAAGTGATAATGGTTAGGTTAATAAATATCTTAGGTAAAACAAAATTAGTGGACCAAGTCAAAACATCTACAAGCTTCATGCATGTGACTAATTTCCATCTAATTTGGATTTCCTTAAAATAAATAATACTCACAATTATCATAAGCAAGGTGTAATTCTTATACACCCATGCAGTGTGTGTCATCAAGCATGACACAAAAATGTACATTAATATATATCACATATATACTATATGCACACAAGTGAGAAAAAGAAATGTTTAAGTGAGCTAATATTAGTTAATGTAAATTAATATATCAAATATATAATTATACATTAAATCATTAAATCGACACTTGATTTAATAATCTTGTTATATCTCATATGACCGACTAATATTATTTGTATCAACTTATCGAATCAACACTTGATTCGATAA
Source organism: Agapanthus africanus (assembly GCA_030015575.1). Taxonomy (NCBI): domain Eukaryota; kingdom Viridiplantae; phylum Streptophyta; class Magnoliopsida; order Asparagales; family Amaryllidaceae; genus Agapanthus; species Agapanthus africanus. Next base: position 370,163,143 of record CM057342.1, read on the forward strand.
ACCGGCTATATCTCATATAACCGACCGATACTGTATCGACTTATCGAACCAACATTTGATTCGATAACCGGGCAATATGTCATATAACCGATCGATACCTTATATCACGAGAATAGAATACGGTATCACATACTCGTAATAATCTCGGTCCCGTACATTTCACATATGTGCTCCTACTTATTTTTTCCTGAGCCGGTGGAACCTCTGTATAGGACTCTAAAGACTCGTCAATACGCCGGAAGTAGATGATGATCACATCAAACACCCACATGTCGTCAGCGCTACTAGATGGACGCAACGGCTACCTCGGTATTGAGCGATCAGAAGATCAACAAGCAAGCCTGCTCCTACTCCTGAAAAGCCTATCAGTAACACTACCGTACAGTCCGGTCTTTTCGTCTAATATGTCGCATATCTAGTGTAGGAGTGGTAAACATTAGAACCCAGTAACTGATATGTCATGCCGATGTAAGGCTCATAACAGGTCGAGAAACTACTGATAACACTTATCAGTAAATCTCCATAGCAGCCCTGGCCAGGGACTTATCGTTATGGCCAATCGAGCATAGCGCAACATCAACCCCCACTACCGGGAGAGACGAATCACCTCCTATTGCTCATTGGCTCCATGTGATTCGGGACTATACCCAAAAGCCACTGTTTTGCACGTTCTCATGAACACGGTAAGGTGGAAATCAAAGCACAGTGGGAATCACACAACACTCTATGACGATCTCGGGTCTACATACTAACCTGTACCAGTGTCACCAGAAAACTGCTATCTGACGATAGGTACAATACTAGCTACGGGTTCTCGGTGAGTCCGTTCAGTGTACCCAGTCTCCACTGAGCACCCGTATACGATCTTTGATGTCAAACACTAATGGATGTGGAATCATCCATCGCTCATCATATGGGTCAATTTGCGTATACGCTAATCTACTCTGGAATATCGATGCCCTGTCTTGATACATCCTCGACTAGGATCAATTAAAGGGTGTACTTATGGACTACCATTGGCCCCACTGGTATGATCTCCATCATAGTTCCGGTAGTCAAGTACACATCCTAAGGGCTTTATCAACATGTGAGAGCAAGACAATATCACTTATATAAGTCAACATGTTAAGACAAAGAGCAACCAGATAGCATACTATCATGTCGAGCAAGAAAGTCCTCTCTATATATATCCAAGCATCCACTATAATATACATCACATGTACAATAATGGCCTCTAGGGCATACATATAACTAACAATCTTCCACTTGCACTAAGGCCAGTTGTTGTAGTATCTCATACCCAACATCCCGAAGAGTCTCTCAAATTGTATCTGGGGTATGACCTTTGTGAGTAGATCCGCTGTGTTATCCTTCGTGTCAACTCTCCTGACCTCGATCTCGTGGCGATCAACTATCTCCCGGATCAGATGATACCGCCTCAGAATATGCCTGGATTGCAGATGGGACCAGGGTTCCTTGGCCAAGGCCACTGCTCCTTTGTTATCGCAATACAAAGGTATTGGATACTCAATGGACGGAACCACTCCAAGTTCAGTTATGAACTTCTTCATCCAGACTGTAATATTTCAGAAAATCAAATATTATTTTTGGGAATTTAAATAATTAAATTAATTAATATTATGAATATTTTAAGGTATAAGAATTTGTTCTAATGAAATGGTATAGTTGTATACCGACAATTTGGAAAATATCTGGAAAATTTATAAGAATTATTGATTTTGATGGTGTTAAGTTGATTTGGGAATTTTATAATTTTTTATACAGCCAGTTTATGCAAGTTTAATGCTAAGCTTGATAATGCATATGACATGCACCACGTCAAGTTGTAAATTGCTTGTTACATCTCTATTGACCATGGCTATAGTTATTTAATTGCTTAAGGATTTTCTTTTGTCCTTTTGTTGGTTTCAAATTAGGAAAAAAAAACATAAATAGGGGAAAAGATATTTATGTGAGAGTGAGGACCATGGGAGTATGGATGAGAGAGAGAGTGTGTGTGTTCCACATTCTTCTGCACACCTTTCCTAACTCCATCCTCAAATCTCCCAACTGATCCCCTTTCTTATTCACCATACTGCCACTCATCCTCTACCTCCTGCCTATTTCTTCACTCAAATTCACCCGTATCTCTTTCCTGCAAGTAACAAATCTTGTACATGATTTTGACGTATGCTTCGAAATAGTTTTCATGCATTTTTCGTACCGTGATTTCGATTTCGATATTCGGTGTATGTTTTTCGTACACCATGTGCACTTGATTGAGATTCTTACGCACACTTGGTGCACTTGATGCGATTTTGTGCACACCAGATGCACTAAATCGGGGTTTTGTGCAGATTAGATGCACCTGATATTAGTGTCGTACACGCCCGTTGCACTTGACAGATGTTTTTGGTGCACACCCGTAGCACACAATTTTTTTTCTGTGCGTATTCGTGGCATCTGTATTTAGTTTCGATTTCAGTGCGCACCGGACGCACATGATATTTCTATGATGTGATTGGGATTGATTTCATTTTGAGCAGTATGTTTTTATAATCGTTACTATTTGATTTAGTAACCAGACGGGACGTGTATGTTAAATAAAAGATATATATGTATAGCTTTTTTTTAAATAAACGTCCGCTACTTATGCCGTGACACGCGTATCACACGGCGATTTTAAAAAGGTTTTTTTTTGCATACTTCTTTATTATGATGTTTAGACAACTTTACTACGATGCGCCCTATATACAAGTTATAGTTTTGATGAATTTCATGTTGGTTTTCGTATTGGACTTTGACATGGTATTTTCACCATAACGCCGATGATTGTGTTATGCTTGACATGTTGATTTTTAGTTATGTATTTATGATACTCGGAGCCCCGTTGATTTGATTTACTGACAGAAACGTTTTTAGTATTTGAGAGGTTTAAATTTAAATTCGGGGACCGAATTTATTTAAGGGAGGAAGATTGTAATATTCCAGAAAATAAAATATTATTTTTGGGAATTTAAATAATTAAATTAATTAATATTATGAATATCTTAAGGTATAAGAATTTGTTTTAATGAAATGGTATAGTTGTATACTGACAGTTTGGAAAATATCTGAAAAATTCATAAGAATTATTGATTTTGATGGTGTTAAGTTGATTTGGGAATTTTATAATTTTTTATACAGCCAGTTTTATGCAAGTTTAATGCTAAGCTTGATTATGCATATGACATGCACCACGCCATGTTGTAAATTGCTTGTTACATCTCTATTGACCATGGCTATAGTTCTTTAATTGCTTAAGGATTTTCTTTTGTCCTTTTGTTGCTTTCAAATTAGGAAGAAAAAAAACATAAATAGGGGAAAAGATATTTATGTGAGGGTGAGGACCATGGGAGTATGGATGAGAGAGAGAGAGAGATAGTGTTCCACATCCTTTTGGACACCTTTCTTAACTCCATCCTCAAATCTCCCAACCGATCCCCTTTCTTATTCACCATACTGCCACTCATCCTCTACCTCCTGCCTATTTCTTCACTCAAATTCACCCGCATCTCTTTCCTGCAAGCAACAAATCTTGGCACCATCTCATCGCCTGCTCCAAATCATCGCAGCTCTCGCCCTCTCTTTCTCCTCAACAAGCTCGTAATCGATCATCGGCGCCGCCAACGGCGACGTTCCGAACCTCCCAGCATCCCCCTGCGGCCGTGTTAGACCAAGCGGCAACCACCAAAGCCATCGACGAGTCTCTCTGGTGGGACTCCGTCGCCTTCTTTGAAGAGCTCGACGCTGCCCCTCTCTCCTTCGATCTCGCCGATCGTCTGGTGAAGAAAGTGAAAAGGTAGCATGGTTGGTTCTTAGAATCCATCACTCGATTCAAGAGCCCAAATTAGGCATCGAGGCTTGCGTTGGTTTCTCCTCAAATATCAATTGGATCGCATAGGCTTGTTGTAAAGCCAGAGCTGAATGAGGCTGCTCTTCGAGTTAGCTCGTGCCTGTGCTTGGACGAGGTGCAGGCATACATTCTCGTCAATCAGATTTGTGAGTTTAATGAGTTGGCTGCTGTTATTGAAAGCGAGCATATCAGGAGTTCTTCTTGGTGAATGACATGATCAGCCGTAAGAGATTAATGCTTTCTTTAGGAAGATATTAAAATTGGTTGCTATTAGAATCAAAACATTATGTGAAAGGTTGAAGTGCTCTGTGAAATTCAAGGAGTATATCTACTGGCTTGTCCATGAAATTCTTAATCAAAGAACAATTGTTTTTCCTATGGACATATTGACTAAACTATCCTATGCAGTATTTAAGGGGTTGCTAAGGTATCACAATTAAGCCTGACCTTTAAAGAGATTATTAACAACTATAGAAAGCAGCCACAATGCAAACCTCAAGTCTTTCGAAGTGTCTTTGTCAAATTCCACAATGGGAAAATGGGGCAGGAACATGTAGATATTAGTACTTTCCACAATGAAGTATTTGTTCCATCGGTCAAGACAATTTTGGTGGAAGTGGGCCCTGATGGTTTTTCTCAGAAAAACAACAAGCCTACTGAAGAGAAGAATAACTGTGACGGCCAAATTGCCGGGTTACCTCGGTCACAACCTTTCCTAACTATCCCAAATATGTTTCCCAAGAAAGTTTCAGCTTCTCATAATGTTCATGTCTCTCCTTTGCGGCAATCTAAGAAGGTGGCTTTGCTTTCACCGAGTTCTAAGAGTTACTATGCATGTGTGGGTGAGAGCAATCATGCTTATCAGAGCCCATCGAAGGACCTCACCAACTTCAATAACCACCTGAATGGTGTCAGAAATGTTAGTAACAAGCTCAGTTTTGATATGGTGAGTGATTCCATTGTAGCTGGAAGTCTTGGCCAGTAGAATGGCAGCTCTGCATCCTCAGCTGCGGACCCTACATTTAACTTGCCCTTGAAAAGTGAGCAGCCTGACCTGTAATGTAGTGCTCTCTGACTAATACTACGACCAATGTACCTTCGCGTGGACTTCGGGAAGACAAGGTAGTGCGTGGCGTCATGGACTTCGGCAAGCAAGAATCGAGGTGAGTAGATGTATATCTACAGGGGAAGTCGGGTGGATGGCGTTTAGCACCCCCACAAACGTAGAATAGGGATATTACTGACTGTCATTAGGAAGTCGGATGTGACCTTAGATTCTTGGTGAGTAGGACACTATTAAAGATTTTAGGTTGGACTAGACTGATTTAGAAAGACTTTACCAGAGGATGAATGTCTTAGAGGGAATTCGTAGGTTTCAGGTAGACACACACACACACACGACATGTATATATGATATAAGGATGTTATATGATACATGAGGATGAGACGATATAACTGGGCTTGGTGCCGTGATCTCTTGGCTATACAGTCGTATTATGATGTTAGCGAATCAATGGAAAATGAGAAAGGTATATTTCTACAGAAACGATAATAGTTGATGTTGACATTGGAATGTACGAGACTCTAGAATAAAACCCGGACTGTAACCTGTGACTTGATTACAATATGAAATATGTGTGACTTGATTACGATATGATATATGTGTGACCTGATTACGATATGATATATATGACATGATATTTCTGAGGAACAATTGACGATGTATATTTACGCAAAAAATGAGATATGATTGATGATATTGGGATGTATGCGATTATAGCACAGTACCTTTGATCCTGACATTATTTGATGATGATATTATACGAATGATGATGTACGTAGGTGATACTTGACCCGTACCCCGATATTGGGATGCCGTATGATGGATTTTACCGTACGAAGAATAGATGTGATGATTGATCTGCACTCTTGATTCGAGGAAGTCGTACTACGTACGTGATGCTATTGAGTCTGGATCGCCGACTATTAGAGATATGGACTCAGACCCCAGGTAGATTCTTATTGCTGATCGACTAGTTTCTTTAGTTTAGTTCTTAGGGGGTTAAATAGATACCAGTTTAAGCTCGAATCATATAGATGTAGTTAGATATGTATATTCCAAATGAGTGGTTAGCATACATTTTATCTTTTATTTTTAGATTGTAATCATCACGTTGCATGTTCATACATATGTTTCTGTAGTTAATATGAAACTCTGCCGGTTAGGACACCAGCACCATTACCGATGATGCGCATGTCCCACGTACACTTATTTGCCGGCTCACACACACATCATCGGTAATTACTATGTCACATACATTTTAGAACATATTATCTTTTATGATAGAATCAGCTAAAGGCTAGATCGATATAGTATTGTGATTACTCTCAGGTGTTAGCCTAGACATTGCATTTATTACTTAGACATTTCATGCATTCACATTTTTCATGTTATCACGCAGTATTGTGAGGCTTATGCCGACACTTAGCATTTACTTACTCATGATTTTGGGATTTTGGATTTCTATGAGATTTCTGGATTTTTGGGAAAACCGCTAAAATATATAAAAACTTTTCTCTCTTCTCCTCTCTTTAAAATGTAAGTTGCGATTTTCTCGTGATGTATGTGTGGTCCACCATAAGATTTCATGTTTTTTGTTGGATTTCGAGACCCGATTCGAGGAGTGGATGAACCGATTCGGGTACATGGTGGGCCCGGTATGGTACCCCGGGGCAAGAAGATCGAGTTGTAGATGATGAGCCTGGCAGGGGAAGACTACCAACCGGTGATGTCTAGCGCGGCGGATATCCGGAGTATACTGACCGTTGTCGTGAGATTTGATGATATGGGCCGATCCGGACAGACGGAGCCCGAGATATTGAGACTATGAGGTATTGAGACTTGAGATTTACATGTTTTGTGTCGATACTTGACATGGATTTCTATGAATTTCATCGATGATATTTCAGATTTCTATACAGATTTTTCCAGGATAAAAGTTAAAGATTTCTTATACAGATATATCCAGAATTCAGGATTGATTGTTTTACTTCCATGGTGCATGCATACTCATTCACATGGCATATTACTATTTGAGGCACTGACACGAGCACGGAGTATTTGCATTTACGCGTAGCTTATTACCCTGCCATTACTAGATGACTAGTGATATATTGGTATATTATTATGACCTAGGACAGCGTCGTGCATTCGATTTCTTTTCGCAGATTTCTTCTACTCACGAGTTGGCAACTCACCCCCGTTGTGCCAAATTTTTTCTTACAGGTTTTGATGTACAGGTTTTCCTTGGCAGCTTGCTGGCACATCATTTCATTCAGGGTGATTTGCTTGGTAGGTTGGTTCACTTGTATCAGGACCGCCGTTGTACTTTTATTATTTCATTTGTATCTAGTAAGCTCCATTAACCAGACTTGTATTACTTGATAGATTTAGAAGACCAATTGTCTATTCTTTCGACCTTAGAGTCGCGCTTGTATTATTATGGTTTTTCTGGTGGATTTTGGTACTTCTTAGTTTTGTTCCTCGTCCTTCGGCGTTGTATATTATTGCTTGAGTGGTTGTGTCCGCCAATTGGCGAAGAGCTAGCTCCCGCCTGGGGATGCCTTTTATTATTGCTTATGTATATATTTCTTGTTTGTGCCCGTTTGTGTCAGTTTTTACAAAGGAAACTCTGCCGAATTTTTTTGAGAAAATTTTATGTTGCTTTTAAACTTGTTTTCCTACACTTCTTCTTTTATATGGTTTAGATTTCTGGGCTTCGGCTTACTTAGATTACGTTGCGCCTCTAGACGCTTCGTAATTTAAGTGTCGGTCACGTTCCGTACCTTCGGGTCGTGACAAAGTTGGTATCAGATCGCTAGGTTTAACCTTGTCTAAGTCTAAGATGACCTTTGGTTGATGGAGTAGGTGACTTAGGTAGAGTGACGTACCGTGGGTATGATCCGCGGCATACTTACGATACGCTACTTTGCTTAAGGAGCCTTAGGATGTACATTTATTTGCACCGTGTTTCATTCGTTCCTTTGATCGATCTTCGTCGATATCGGATGGTGGTTTCTGTTACCACGGTCGCACGGTTTAACGTTTTGAAAATCGTTTCGGTGAAATTTCGGAAAATCGGTAAAATAGGGGGTTTTCTGTAAAATGTCAAAATACAAATATCTTTATTATAAAATTAAATATACATGTTCTAGCTATGTAATTGCTAGTATTTGGTGTTTATTTAGCCACTGGTGAAATTTCAAATTTTCTGAAATTAATTATTTTAATATTATTTTAAGCCGTCACCAATACATTTAATTAAGAAAAATTACAAATTGGAATGGGTTAATACAAGTTTGGTGCACCATGACACATCTAACACTCACCTTTTAGAATGTTCTTTCAAAAAAAATTAGGATGGTTCTAGTTATATTTGTATAGAAAAGGTTAAATAGAAAAATGAAATTAATAAGAAAAGAAGTATTGACATGAGTGGTGGGTTTTCTTTATTTGGAAATTTCCTCTATCCCCCAACACACACACACACCCTCACTGCCGAAACCAGCAGCCATTCCCCAAGACTTACCCCACTTATTTCTACACTTCAAAGGTTAAATGGAATGAAATTAAAATAAGAAAACATTAAACAAATAAGTATGGCTTGTTGACTTGAGTTGGGGAGGGTTTTTCTTGGAAATTTCCACACAAACCCCACACCACTCACCTCTCTCCCCTCATGGCCGAGCACTCCTCCAGCTGCTGCCCCTCTCTTTCCCCATCTCATTTTCACCTCAAAAGTCATGAAAAATTCCTCAAAAATCCAAATTAAACCTCACTAAATCCTTAATCTAATCCCTACCCATTTTTCCTTGGCCAAATCAAGCTTGGATCTTGGAGCAAGATGGGTTGTTAGGGGCTAAGTTTTCTATGAGATCTACAAGATTTGTGAGGTATAATCTTACTCAATTTGTTACCTTGTTAGCATTGTTTTAATCTAAGCTATTTAAGTGTTTAAGTATGGGTTTAATTTTAACATTATATTTCAAGAAAAAGGTTTGAACTAAGGTTTTTGGTTCTTATATAAATCAAGTTTGTAAGTGTAGATTAATATTTCTAGTCATGTAAAAACCTAGTCTAGTTGCTAATTGTTAGTTTATCATTTTGCTGATTATGCTAATTTTGTTAACTAGGTTTTGGGAAAATTATTAATTAATTGAGAGAAAAATCTAATTAGGATATTCATGATATCATTAACATTTTAAAGTGTAGTTTAATACTTTAGTTCATGAAAATCCAAGCTAGAATGTAGTTTGTGCATTTTTGCTATAAAATTGTTAAAATTGGTTATGTATGCAAACTAGATTTTTGAGATTGATATTAAGAATTAAGTATAAAATCTAATTAACATTGGTATGGCATAATTAAGATATTAAGTTATCATCTTGGTCACTAGAATTATTAAAACATCATGTTTTGTACAAAAACGGGTAATTTGTGCTTGCTAGATTTTCGGAAAAATGGTTTTTAAAGTGAATTTTGGGTTTTTGTGAAAGCAACCATAGGTTTTGACCTATGTGGGTTTCGTGTGTCGTTTTGAGCATGAGTCGGATTTTAATGCGATACGGTGCGTTATGATATGTAGGTACCCATGTGGACTTCGAGACGACAAGCAAGCGCGTGGCGACGTCGGCACCGGCGTGCGAGGACCAGGTGAGTAGATTTATATCTACGGGGAGAAGTCGGGTAGATGGCGTATAGCACCCCCGCAGTTCGTGGTGATGTATACGAATACGTATACACACATATATATATTGATTATATTTTGGTTGAGTATATTGATGATAATATGGATATTTGGTGTTCTTGGATGATTTAGTGTCGCGAAACCCTAGAGTAGTTGTCGCACCACACATGCACACAACCACCCATACTTGCATACTTTCTTCTTTCATTTGTGCTTATTCGGGAATATATAGTTATGTGTTCACATGGGTCTGGGACTATGTGTTCACGTAAGGATTTGAGGATGATACTTGGGTTTGAGATGAGTCGATGAGATTTGTGTTGAGGTTGTGATATCGGTGATATGGCAGGATTCGTATTTGAGATACGTCCTGATGTTATAGCGGGTCTTTGAACGACGATACGGGTGAATAGTGCTATAAATAAAATGGTCGACATGTGATCGTGATATGAGATATGATATGCTAGGATATTGATACTAGGCCGTATTGGGCGATGTATACCCCTTGATGATGATATGTGCAGATGATATTGGTTTGTACGAGACTGTCGATCAGTAGTCAGATCCTGACTATATTGATGATATTAGTATTGTACTAGACATAGGTCAGTACGCTGGACTATGATCTTGGATAAAGAGGATACCAGATGAATAGTGTGATGAATATGATATTAACCCGTACCCAGATTTGGGGATACCGTACGACGGATTTACGTACGAGCTATATTTTGATGATTGGTTCGCACTCTAGACTTGGGATGTCTGTTTATAGATATGGTATCGGATATGATATTATTGAGGCGGGATCACCGACTAATATATATACATGTATGTATATGTATCGACTCAGATGTTAGGCGGTTTCCTTACCTGTAGTCCAGCTTGTTAGCTTAGCCCTTTAGTTTAGTTTAGCTGTTAGATTAGATTCGATTCTTACCTATTTCAAAAACTAACGAATCATGGGTATTTTAAAACACAGCCCAAGGGATCCTACGGATATTTCAAAAGACGTATCTTTTCATAAAAACACCGTAGCCCTATTTTCCAAAACCCAACGATTCGTGTTATTTCAAATGGCACCATTGTTTAATATTTAGCTCCCGCTCATTTTGGTTGCTCGCTCCGCATCGCATACTTACATTGTTATTTCATATTGCATCGTTGACATTATGCTGTTAGGACACCAGCACCATTACCGATGATGCATATGTACCACGTACACTTACTTCCCGGCTCACACACATCTTCATCGGTAATTGCCATGTCATGTACACCTTAGATAATATTATTGCTTAACTTAGCTTGATAGCTAGTAGTTTGACATAATATTAGTGTACTTACCTTATATGCCAGTTTAGATATTGTAGTTATTACTTGTCACTTCATGCATACTGTTATTCATTGTTATGCCGTATTCATGGATTCTAATGCCTATATTCATGGGTTATATGCTATTGATGATTTGGATTCGGATTTCTATGAGATTTTCTGGATTTGGGGGAAAACCGCAAAACTTGTATAAGCTTCTTCCCTCTCTTTTAAATAAAAAGTGCGGTTTTCCCATGATGTATGAGTCGTCCACCATGAGTTTGCTGATGGATTTCGAGACCCGATTCGAGGAGTGGAGGAACCGTTTCGGGTACATGGTTGGCCCGGTGCGGTACCCCGGGGCAAGAGGATCGTGTTGTTGACGTTGAGCCTGGCAGGGGAGCACTCCCGACCGGTGATATTACCCGATGCGTCGGATATCCGTAGGATACCGTCGTGGTCTTGAGATAGATGGTAGGGGCCGGTCTGGATTGACGGCGTCCTAGATATTATGATTGAGATATTGAGATTTTGAGATATTGAGTTACAGAGATTGTGATACAGAGATATCGAGATATTTGGACACTTGTTTTGTGTCGATGCTGGGCACTGTTTTATGCTGATTTCATTTATGGTACCTCACTTTTAAAATACAGAAATCTCACTGATTTATTAAAGCAGTTTTCTTCACTACATGCATTCTGTTTCATGCATTCATACATCATCCATACGATATATTGCTACCTGAGGCACTGACACGGGCCTATGAGATTACACTTGGTTAGATATTACCCTAGCCATTGTTATAGGCTGCATGTTATACATATATTTGAGGATATATTATGATCATTGACCTAGGTTGCGTTATTTATGCGATTTCTATTCGTAGATGTTTTTCTATTCACGAGTTGGCAACTCACCCCCGTTGTGCCACAGTTCTTGCAGGTTTCGCCGTACAGGTTTCATTACGGCTTTGCTGGCACTATTTCCATTTCCGGGTGACTTGTTAGCAGGTGGGTTTATTTGTATCGCACCCATCATTATACCTTGTATATCATTATTCAGTTGTATCTAGAAGTTCCATCAACCAAACATGTATTTATTGAGATAGAGACCAGAGATGTTATTATTTCGACCTTAGAGTCGCGCGTTATATTTCTGTGGAATTCTTGTTGTTTTGAGTTTCCTTTTGAGTTTTGATCCTCGCCCTTGGCGTTGTATATTATATTGCTTGTGTGGTTGTGACCGTCGATTGTCGAAGAGCTAGCTCCCGCTTGGGGATGCCTTTTATTGATTTCGTATACTATTCATGTTGTATCCCGTTTGGGGGCCAGTATTTACAAAGGAGACTCTGCCGAAATTTTCAGGAAATATTCGATGTTTTTAAAAAAAAACGCACAATTCGGCTTATGCTATTAAAACTACTTGATTTAAATTGGTTTTCCTTCACTCTACTACTTTTCTTGGTTTGGATTTCTGGGTTTTCGGCTTACTTAGATTACGTACGCCTCGAGACGTTTCATAGTCTAAGTGCCGGTCATGTTCCGTAATTTCGGGTCGTGACAAAGTTGGTATCAGAGCGTTAGGTTTTACCTTCGGAGCGTAGGATGATCCTTGGTTGATGGAATAGGTGACTAAAGTAGAGTGACGTACCGTGAGTATGTTCCACGGCATATTTACGATACGCTACTCCACTTAAGAAGCCTTAGGATGTATATTTCCTTGTTCAGTAGTATATTCTTTCCTGATCTAGCTTCATCGGTACCAGTTATAGTTTTGCTACCACGATTACGGGCAGGGAGAGCTACGGCTAGAGTTGCGGTCAGCACGAGCTCGTTACGAACGAGGACTGACCAGGGCGTGATTCCGGCGACACACGATTGCGGAGATGTGTCTTTTTACTGTGTTTTCGCGCCACGAGCGTTTGGCGGATCGCCTTTACGAGATTTCTCGGACGTGCCGATCAGTACCAAAGGATCGAGCCAATGATTGAAGCCAACCAGATTTTGATGACCGTTGGTGTATTGCTTACTCATGATGATTGAGGCGCTGTTCAGCGTGCAGACGAGTGAGCCAGTTGTTGCTGCGAGCGACGAGATATCGCCCCATATGTTGGAGCTATTGCAGTACAGGTTGTACTAAGATATGATAGAAGGTCGCTAGTCACCCAAGGATGAATGAATAGGACATGTGGTTCGTTCTCCTACCCGATGAGAGGTCATCAGATAGATTGATTCCAGCAAGAGACGACTTCACGCGGAGACGTTGAGAGTCGACAGAGACGATCGAATGTCAGAAACCTATTATTCCAAGTTTAAAGTATTCGGAAAGACATGCAGGCAATTCTATGGACCCTCTAGAAGAATGAAACCCTAACTCGACATAATGACCGTGTGAAAGCTTTTGAACTTTCGGGTTTGAGGCAGTTTCACGGCGCCATTAGTGAGGCTTGGGTTTGCCCTTCTACGGCTGGACCATCGATGCTGTGGTACGTACTCGATACTGTTAAACAGTACCCAAGATGTTGAGCTTTTGGGGGATTATGAGGTTCTGACGAATCAATCGGATGGTTCGACTTCAATCGGATGCTAGGTGGTGAGATGTATTCTTTGGAGACTCCAGATACGAGGATAGCCGTTGTAGCTTAGCCATGCAGCCATGACGAGACGAGTCCGAAGCAGTCGACGTTAGAGAAAAGTGGAGTAAGAGGTTCGTACGAGATCTTGATGAGACTACGTTCCACTCCGCTGACATCAGAGATGCGATGCGCATGCCGAGGCATGGTACTTGGATTTACCTTCCAGAAGGAGTCGCGATGAGTATGCAGTCGTTCCAGAGCAAGATGCAGATATACGAAAGGACGATGACTTCCGGACAGTTGGCAGAGACGACACATGGAAGAGACCGTGAGCAGGATTCCTTCCAGGACACTGCTGCAATGATACTTGCACCCAGGATCAGATGTGTCAGGTACATTCAGAGAGCCAGAGGCCGACGCCAGTGATATGCTGTCTTACGAGTGGTCGCGATGATTGACCGAGAGATGACTAGAGAAGTGCCAGAACGGAATCATCCCCGTTAGCACACCTGACAGGGCCGATGAGACGATGGACCGAAAGATTGGTAATTCACAGTGAAGACCTTGACCCAGGAGTGGTCATTGTTACGCACACCAGTAGGCCAGAGTCATGATCATCGACGAGACGTCCCACTAGTGACCGCGACAGTTGGCCCGAGATTCTTAGAGGATGCGCTTGAGCGGTACTATTCCGCCATTATTGATTTCGATGTTGTGGGTGATTTATTCTTATGATTTGATTTTGATGATTGAGGATTTACGATCTTTGCACAGTGTTGCACTTGATATCGTTTTCGTACCTTGGTTTCTCATGCTTGTGATTATATGGATTTCATACAGTTGAGTTGATTTGTGCGTATATACGCATACGATTTGGTTTTTGCACTCGGTATAGTTCACATATGCTTGCAGTGCAATGATACGAATTTTGTGCACTTAGATGCACTGGACTTCGATTTCGATTGTGATGCTCGATATTGGTTTTGTGCACCAGATTGGATTTTGCGCATGTTCGGCGCTTGATATTGGATTTCATGATTTCATACATGATAGATGCACCTGCCTTGGATTTTCGCGCATGTTGAGCGCATGTTTTGAGACGCTATTTTGGTGCACACCAGATGCACTAAATCGAGATTCTTCGTGCATGTCAGATGCACCTGTCTTTGCTGTCAGGCACACATGTTGCCTATGACAGATGTTGTGTGCACACCCGATTCACTTAGATGTTGTTTCTGTGCGCATGTATGACACATATATGGATTTTGATTTCTGTGCGCACCAGACGCACGTAGTATTCATATGCATATTTTGGGGTTGATTTCTTTTAGAGCAGTACGTTTTTATGACATTTCCTATGTGTTTTCGTACTGAGCAGGACAAGTCAGATACCTGAATGTATTTTGCATGCATTGATAGCTATCGATGGGAATTCCGAAAGAGAGCTATAGTCTCAGTATTTACCTACGCGTTTGATATGACACGAAACGTTTAAAAAAAAGAAACCATTCTAAATTGTTTCCTAAAACGGCGGAACGTACTTTTTAAACAAGAGGTATATATGTATATGGTTATTTTCTTATGATAGACGTCCGCCACTGTGCAGTGTTATGCGCATTGCACAACGACTTTAGGAGATTTGGCATGCATTTCCTTCAGATATTTACATATATAGATTTGATATTTACGTGTATAGTTTCGAGTTATATCATATTGGTTTTGTATTGGATTTGACATTTATATCTTTACCATGATTCTGATGATTGCGAGTTGCTTGACGGAGTTTTGATTTTGAGTTATATGCTCATTTTCATGCGTATGCGCTGCGCTACGATTTGTTTTATATATTTACGATTTCGGAGACCCGACGACTTGATGGTTTTGCTTAGATGTTTTAGTATTTGGGGGGAGTTTTAATTTAAATTCGGGGACCAAATTTCTTTAAGGGGGGAGATTATAACGTTTTGAAAATCATTTCGGTGAAATTTCGGAAAATCGGTAAAATAGGGGGGTTTTCTGTAAAATGTCAAAATACAAATATCTTTATTATAAAATTAAGTATACATGTTCTAGCTATGTAATTACTAGTATTTGGTGTTTATTTAGCCACTGGTGAAATTTCAAATTTTCTGGAAATTTTTCCGAAATTAATTATTTTAATATTATTTTAAGCCGTCACCAATAAATTTAATTAAGAAAAATAAAAAATTGGAATGGGTTAATACAAGTTTGGTGCACCATAACACATCTAACACTCACCTTTTAAAATGTTCTTTCTAAAAAAATTGGGATGGTTCTAGTTATAGTTGTATAGAAAAGGTTAAATAGAAAAAGGAAATTAATAAGAAAAGAAGTATTGACATGAGTGGTGGGTTTTCTTTATTTGGAAATTTCCTCTCTCCCCCAACACACACACACACCCTCACTACCGAAACCAGGAGCCATTTCCCAAGTCTTACCCTACTTATTTCTCCACTTCAAAGGTTAAATGGAATGAAATTAAAATAAGAAAACATTAAACAAATAAGTATGGCTTGTTGACTTGAGTTGGGGAGGGTTTTTATTGGAAATTTCCACACAAACCCCACACCACTCACCTCTCTCTCCTCATGGCCGAGCACTCCTCCAGCTGCTGCCCCTCTCTTTCCCCATCTCATTTTCACCTCAAAAGTCATGAAAAATTCCTCAAAAATCCAAATTAAACCTCACTAAATCCCTAATCGAATCCCTACCCATTTTTCCTTGGCCAAATCAAGCTTGGATCTTGGAGCAAGATGGGTTGTTAGGGGCTAAGTTTTCTATGAGATCTACAAGATTTGTGAGGTATAATCTTACTCAATTTGTTACCTTGTTAGCATTGTTGTAATCTAAGCTATTTAAGTGTTTAAGTATGGGTTTAATTTTAACATTATATTTTAAGAAAAGGTTTTGAACTAAGGTTTTTGGTTCTTATATAAATCAAGTTTGTAAGTGTAGATTAATATTTCTAGTCATGTAAAAACCTAGTCTAGTTGCTAAGTGTTAGTTTATCATTTTGTTAATTATGCTAATTTTGTTAACTAGGTTTTGGGAAAATTATTAATTAATTGAGAGAAAAATCTAATTAGGGTATTCATGATATCATTAACATTTTAAAGTGTAGTTTAATACTTTAGTTCATGAAAATCCAAGCTAGATTGTAGTTTGTGCATTTTTGCTATAAAATTGTTAAAATTGGTTATGTATGCTAACTAGATTTTTGAGATTGATATTAAGAATTAAGTTTAAAATCTAATTAACATTGGTATGGCATAATTAAGATATTAAGTTATCATCTTGGTCACTAGAATTATTAAAACATCATGTTTTGTACAAAAACGGGTAATTTGTGCTTGCTAGATTTTCGGAAAAATGGCTTTTAAAGTTAATTTTGGGTTTTTGTGAAAGCAACCATAGGTTTTGACCTATGTGGGTTTCATGTATCGTTTTGATCATGAGTCGGATTTTAATGCAATATGGTGCGTTATGATATGTAGGTACCCATGTGGACTTCGAGACGACAAGCAAGCGCGTGGCGACGTCATCACCTGCGAGCGAGGACCAGGTGAGTAGATTTATATCTACGGGGAGAAGTCGGGTGGATGGCGTATAGCACCCCCGCAGTTCGTGGTGATGTATACGAATACGTATACACACACATATATATTAATTATATTTTGGTTGAGTATATTGATGATAATATGGATATTTGGTGTTCTTGGATGATTTAGTGTCGCGAAACCCTAGAGTAGTGGTCGCACCACACATGCACACAACCACCCATACTTGCATACTTTCTTCTTTCATTTGTGATTATTCGGGTATATATAGTTATGTGTTCACATGGGTATAGGACTATGTGTTCACATAAGGATTTGAGGATGATACTTGGGTTTGAGATTAGTCGATGAGATTTTGTGTTGAGGTTGTGATATCGGTGATATGGCAGGATTCGTATTTGAGATACGTCCTGATGTTATAGCGGGTCTTTGAACGACGATACGGGTGAATCGTGCTATAAATAAAATGGTCGACATGTGATCGTGATATGAGATATGATATGCTAGGATATTGATACTAGGCCGTATTGGGCGATATATACCCCTTGATGATATGTGCAGATGATATCGGTTTGTCGATCAGTAGTCAGATCATGACTATATTGATGATATTAGTATTGTACTAGACATAGGTTAGTACCCTGGACTATGATCTTGGATAAAGAGGATATCAGATGAATAGTGTGATGAATATGATATTAACCCGTACCCAGATTTGGGGATGCCGTACGACGGATTTACGTACGAGCTATATTTTGATGATTGGTCCGCACTCTTGACTTGGGATGTCTGATTATAGATATGGTATCGGATATGATATTATTGAGGCGGGATCACCGACTAATATATATACAGGTATGTATATGTATCGACTCAGATGTTAGGCGGTTTCCTTACCTGTAGTCGAGCTTGTTAGCTTAGCCCTTTAGTTTAGTTTAGTTGTTAGATTAGATTCGACTGTTACCTATTTCAAAAACTAACGAATCGTGGGTATTTTAAAAGACAGACCAAGGGATCCTACGGATATTTCAAAAGACATATCTTTTCATAAAAACACCGTAGCCCTATTTTCCAAAACCCCACGATTCGTGTTATTTCAAATGGCACCATTGTTTAATACTTAGCTCCCGCTCATTTTGGTTGCTCGCTCCGCATCGCATACTTACATTGTTATTTCATATTGCATCGTTGACATTATGCTGTTAGGACACCAGCACCATTACCGATGATGCGTATGTACCACGTACACTTACTTGCCGGCTCACACACATCTTCATCGGTAATTGCCAAGTCACGTACACCTTAGAAAATATTATTGTTTAACTTAGCTTGAAAGCTAGTAGTTTGACATAATATTAGTGTACTTACCATATATGCCAGCTTAGATATTGTAGTTATTACTTGTCACTTCATGAATACTGTTATTCATTGTTATGCCGTATTCATGGATTCTTATGCCTATATTCATGGGTTTATATGCTATTGATGATTTGGATTCGGATTTCTATGAGATTTTCTGGATTTAGGGGGAAACCGCAAAACTTGTATAACTTCTTCCCTCTCTTTTAAATTAAAGGTGCGGTTTTCCCATGATGTATGAGTCGTCCACCATGAGTTTGCTGATGGATTTCGAGACCCGATTCAAGGAGTGGAGGAACCGTTTCGGGTACATGGTGGGCCCGGTGCGGTACCGCGGGGCAAGAGGATCGTGTTGTTGACGTTGAGCGTGGCAGGGGAGCACTACCGACCGGTGATATTACCCGACGCGTCGGATATCCGGAGAATACCGTCATGGTCTTGAGATAGATGGTAGGGGCCGGTCTGGATTGACGGCGCCCTAGATATTGTGATTGAGATATTGAGATTTTGAGATATTGAGGTACAGAGATTGTGATACAGAGATATCGAGATATTTGGACACTTGTTTTGTGTCGATGCTGGGCACTGTTTTATGCTGATTTCATTTATGGTACCTCACTTTTAAAATACAGAAATCTCACTGATTTATGAAAGCAGCTTTCTTCAGTACATGCATTCTGTTTCATGCATTCATACATCATCCATATGATATATTGCTACCTGAGGCGCTGACACGGGCCCATGAGATTACAGTCGGTTAGATATTACCCTAGCCATTGTTATTGGCTGCATGTTATACTTATATTTGAGGATATATTATGATCATTGACCTAGGCTGCGTTATTTATGCGATTTCTATTCGTAGTTGTTTTTCTATTCACGAGTTGGCAACTCACCCCCGTTGTGCCACAGTTCTTGCAGGTTTCGCCGTACAGGTTTCATTACGGCTTTGCTGGCACTATTTCCATTTTCGGGTGACTTGCTAGCAGGTGGGTTTATTTGTATCGCACCCATCATTATACCTTGTATATCATTATTCAGTTGTATCTAGAAGTTCCATCAACCAAACATGTATTTATTGAGATAAAGACCAGAGATGTTATTCTTTTGACCTTAGAGTCGCGCGTTATATTTCTATGCAATTCTTGTTGTTTTGAGTTTCCTTTTGAGTTTTGATCCTCGCCCTTGGCGTTGTATATTATATTGCTTGTGTGGTTGTGACTGTCGATTGACGAAGAGCTAGCTCCCACTTGGGGATGCCTTTTATTGATTTCGTATACTATTCATGTTGTATCCCGTTTGGGGGCCAGTATTTACAAAGGAGACTCTGCCGAAATTTTCAGGAAATATTCGATGTTTTTAAAATAACGCATAATTCGGCTTATGCTATTAAAACTACTTGATTTAAATTGGTTTTCCTTCACTCTACTACTTTTCTTGGTTTTGATTTCTGGGTTTTCGGCTTACTTAGATTACATACGCCTCGAGACGTTTCGTAGTCTAAGTCCAGGTCATGTTCCGTACTTTCGGGTCGTGACACACGGCCAGAGAGAGCTGCGGCTCGAATGTGATGACCATTCGGGTATCGTTTATTCTTGAGGATTGAAGCATTGTTTAGCGTGCGGATGAAGGGTATTCACATGCCGTCCAGACGAAATTAAAATGTTCGAACGATTGTCAGAAACCCGTTTTCCCAAGTTTAAAGTATTAGGAAGAACATGCAGGTATTTCTATGGACCCTCTATAAGAATGGTACCCTAACTCAACATAATGACCACGAGAACGCCTTTGAACCTTAGGGTTCACGGCAGTTCCGCGGTGCCATTAGTGAGGCTTGGGTTTGCCCTTCTACGGCCGGTCCGTAGAAGCTGGGGCATGTACTGGATATTTCTAAACTGTACTTGAGTGTTGAGTTCTTGGGGAATTATGGGATTTTGATGAATTGATTAAAAAGTTTAACGTAGTCCGGAAATCAGGTGAAGGGATAGATTACGCTGGAGGCTTTCGATATGAGCATAGTCGTTTGCAGCGCAGTCAACACAGCGATGAGGAGACGAGTCCGAATCAGCCGACATTAGAAAAGGCGCACATTGACGATAGTGTTTACGATTATGATTTGGTGATTTGAATTTCAAATTTCCGTTGTTTGGATTTTGGTATTTTGAGGATTTTGTTCTACGATTGGTATTTCTTATGTGTACATTCATTACACTTTATTCGTGTTTCATATATCGGTTGTATTGATTTTGTTTTGTACATACCCAGTGCACTCGATTTGGTTTTATACATTTTGAGATATTGATTTGATTTCGTGCATATGGGTTGTACATGATTTTGACGTATGCTCTGAAAAAGTTTTCATGCATTTTTCGTACCGTGATTTCGATTTCGATATTCGGTGTATGTTTTTCGTACACCATGTGCACTTGATTGAGATTCTTACGCACACTTGGTGCACTTGATGCGATTTTGTGTACACCAGATGCACTAAATCGGGGTTTTGTGCAGATTAGATGCACCTGATATTAGTGTCGTACACGCCCGTTGCACTTGACAGATGTTTTTGGTGCACACCCGTTGCACACAGTTTAGTTTCTGTGCGTATTCGTGGCATCTGTATTTGGTTTCGATTTCAGTGCGCACCGGACGCACATGATATTTTTATGATGTGATTGGGATTGATTTCATTTTGAGCAGTATGTTTTTATAATCGTTACTATTTGATTTAGTAACCAGGCGGGACGTGTATGTTAAATAAAAGATATATATGTATAGCTTTTTTTTAAATAAACGTCCGCTACTTATGCCGTGACACGCGTATCGCACGGCGATTTTAAAAAGGTTTTTTTTTGCATACTTCTTTATTATGATGTTTAGACAATTTTACTACGATGCGCCCTATATACAAGTTATAGTTTTGATGAATTTCATGTTGGTTTTCGTATTGGACTTTGACATGGTATTTTCACCATAACTCCGATGATTGTGTTATGCTTGACGGAGTTGATTTTTAGTTATGTATTTATGATACTCGGAGCCCCGTTGATTTGATTTACTGACTGAAATGTTTTTAGTATTTGAGAGGTTTAAATTTAAATTCGGGGACCGAATTTATTTAAGGGGGGAAGATTGTAATATTTCAGAAAATAAAATATTATTTTTGGGAATTTAAATAATTAAATTAATTAATATTATGAATATTTTAAGGTATAAGAATTTGTTTTAATGAAATGGTATAGTTGTATACCGACAGTTTGGAAAATATCTGAAAATTTATAAGAATTATTGATTTTGATGGTGTTAAGTTGATTTGGGAATTTTATATTTTTTTATACAGCCAGTTTTATGCAAGTTTAATGCTAAGCTTGATTATGCATATGACATGCACCACGCCGTGTTGTAAATTGCTTGTTACATCTCTATTGACCATGGCTATAGTTCTTTAATTGCTTAAGGATTTTCTTTTGTCCTTTTGTTGGTTTCAAATTAGGAAGAAAAAAAACATAAATAGGGGAAAAGATATTTATGTGAGGGTGAGGACCATGGGAGTATGGATGAGAGAGAGAGAGAGAGAGTGTTCCACATCCTTTTGGACACCTTTCCTAACTCCATCCTCAAATCTCCCAACCGATCCCCTTTCTTATTCACCATACTGCCACTCATCCTCTACCTCCTGCCTATTTCTTCACTCAAATTCACCCGCATCTCTTTCCCGCAAGCAACAAATCTTGGCACCATCTCATCGCCTGCTCCAAATCATCGCAGCTCTCGCCCTCTCTTTCTCCTCAACAAGCTCCTAATCGATCATCGGTGCCGCCAACGGCGACGTTCCGAACCACCCAGCATCCCCCTGCGGCCGTGTTAGACCAAGCGGCGACCACCAATGCCATCGACGAGTCTCTCTGGTGGGAGTCCGTCACCCTCTTCGAAGAGCTCGATGCCGCCCCTCTCTCCTTCGATCTCGCCGATCGTCTGGTGAAGAAAGTGAAAAGGTAGCATGGTTGGTTCTTGGAATCCATCACTCGATTCAAGAGCCCAAATCAGGCATCGAGGCTTGCGTTGGATTCTCCTCAAATATCAATTGGATCGCATAGGCTTGTTGTAAAGCCAGAGCTGAATGAGGCTGCTCTTCAAGTGAGCTCGTGCTTGTGCTTGGACGAGGTGCAGGCATACATTCTCGTCAATCAGATTTGTGAGTTTAATGAGTTGGCTACTGTTATTGAAAGCGAGCATATCAGGAGTTCTTCTTGGTGAATGACACGATCACCCGTAAGAGATTAATGCTTTCTTTAGAAGATATTAAAATTGGTTGCTATTAGAATCAAAACATTATGTGAAAGGTTGAAGTGCTCTGTGAAATTAAAGGAGTATATCTACTGGCTTGTCCAACAAATTCTTAATCATAGAACAATTGTTTTTCCCTTGGACATATTGACTAAACTATCCTATGCAGTATTTAAGGGGTTGCTAAGGTATCACAATTAAGCCTGACCTTTAAAGAGATTATTAACAACTATAGAAAGCAGCCACAATGCAAACCTCAAGTCTTTCGATGTGTCTTTGTCAAATTCCACAATGGGAACACGGGGCAGGAACATTTAGATATTATTATTTTCCACAATGAAGTATTTGTTCCATCTGTCAAGACAATTTTGGTGGAAGTGGGCCCTGATGGTATTTCTCAGAAAAACAACAAGCCTACTGAAGAGAAGAATAACTGTGATGGCCAAATTGCCGGGTTGCCTCGGTCACAACCTTTCCTAACTATCCCAGATATGTCTCCCAAGAAAGTTTCAGCTTCTCATTATGTTCATGTCTCTCCTTTGCGGCAATCTAAGAAGGCGGCTTTGCTTTCACCGAGTTCTAAGAGTTACTATGCATGTGTGGGTGAGAGCAATCATGCTTATCAGAGCCCATCGAAGGACCTCACCAACTTCAATAACCGCCTGAATGGTGTCAGAAATGTTAGTGGCAAGCTCAGTTTTGATATGGTGAGTGATTCCATTATAGCTGGAAGTCTTGGCCAGCAGAATGGCAGCTCTGCATCCTCAGCTGCGGACCCTATATTTAACTTGCCCTTGAAAAGTTAGCAGCCTGACCTGTAATGTAGCGCTCTCTGACTAATACTACGACCCATGTACCTTCGCGTGGACTTCGGGAAGACAAGGTAGTGCGTGGCGTCATCGACTTCGGCAAGCAAGAATCGAGGTGAGTAGATCTATATCTAAAGGGGAAGTCGGGTGGATGGCGTTTAGCACCCCCACAAACGTAGAATAGGGATATTACTGACTGTCATTAGGAAGTCGGATGTGACTATAGATTCTTGGTGAGTAGGACACTATAAAAGATTTTAGGTTGGACTAGACTGATTTAGAAAGACTTTACCAAAGGATGAATGTCTTAGAGGGAATTCGTAGATTTCAGGTAGACACACACACACACAACATGTATATGTGATATAAGGATGTTATATGATACATGAGGATGAGACGATATAACTGGGCTTGGTGCCGTGATCTCTTGGCTATACAGTCGTATTATGATGTTAGCGGATCAATGGAAAATGAGAAAGGTATATTTCTACAGAAACGATAATAGTTGATGTTGACATTGGAATGTACGAGACTCTAGAATAGAACCCGGACTGTAACATGTGACTTGATTACGATATGAAATATGTGTGACTTGATTACGATATGATATATGTGTGACCTGATTACGATATGATATATATGATATGATATTTATGAGGACCAATTGACGATGTATATGTACGCAGACAATGAGATATGATTGATGATATTGGGATGTATGCGATTATAGCACAGTACCTTTGATCATGACATTATTTGATGATGATATTATTCGAATGATGATGTACGTAGGTGATACTTGACCCGTACCCCGATATTGGGATGCCGTACGATGGATTTTACCATACGAAGCATAGATGTGATGATTGATCCGCACTCTTGATTCGAGAAAGTCGTACTACGTACATGATGCTATTGAGTCTGGATCGCCGACTATTAGAGATATGGACTCAGATCCTAGGTAGATTCTTATTGCTGATCGACTAGTTTCTTTAGTTTAGTTCTTAGGGGGTTAAATAGATACCAGTTTAAGCTCGAATCATATAGATGTAGTTAGATATGTATATTCCAAATGAGTGGTTAGCATACATTTTATCTTTTATTTTTAGATTGTAATCATCACGTTGCATGTTCATACATATGTTTCTGTAGTTTATATGAAACTCTGCCTGTTAGGACACCAGCACCATTACTGATGATGCGCATGTCCCACGTACACTTATTTGCCGGCTCACACACACATCATCGGTAATTGCTATGTCACATACACTTTAGAACATATTATCTTTTATGATAGAATCAGCTAAAGGCTAGATCGATATAGTATTGTGATTACTCTCAGGTGTTAGCCTAGACATTGCATTTATTACTTAGACATTTCATGCATTCACATTTTTCATGTTATCACACAGTATTGTGAGGCTTATGCCGACACTTACCATTTACTTACTCATGATTTTGGGATTTTGGATTTCTATGAGATTTCTGGATTTTGGGAAAAACCGCAAAAATATATATAAAAACTTTTCTCTCTTCTCCTCTCTTTAAAATGTAAGTTGCGGTTTTCTCGTGATGTATGTGTCATCCACCATGAGATTTCATGTTTTTTGTTGGATTTCGAGACCCGATTCGATGAGTGGATGAACCGTTTCGGGTACATGATGGGCCCGGTATGGTACCGCGGGGTAAGAAGATCGAGTTGTAGACGATGAGCCTGGCAGGGGAAGACTACCTACCGGTGATGTCTGGCACGGCGGATATCCGGAGGATACCGACCGTTGTCATGAGATTTGATGATATGGGTCGATCCGGACTGACGGGGCCCGAGATATTGAGACTATGAGGTATTGAGACTTGAGATTTACATGTTTTGTGTCGATACTTGACATGGATTTCTATGAATTTCATCGATGATATTTCAGATTTCTATACAGATTTTTCCAGGATAAAAGTTAAAGATTTCTTATACAGATATATCCAGAATTCAGGATTGATTGTTTTACTTCCATGGTGCATGCATACTCATTCACATGGCATATTACTATTTGAGGCACTGACACGAGCACGGAGCATTTGCACTTACGCGTAGCTTATTACCCTGCCATTACTAGATGACTAGTGATATATTGGTATATTATTATGACCTTGGACAGCGTCGTGCATTCAATTTCTTTTCGCAGATGTCTTCTACTCATGAGTTGGCAACTCACCCCCGTTGTGCCAAATTTTTTCTTACAGGTTTTGATGTACAGGTTTTCCTTGGCAGCTTGCTGGCACATCATTTCATTCAGGGTGGTTTGCTTGGTAGGTTTGTTTACTTGTATCAGGACCGCCGTTGTACTTTTATTATTTCATTTGTATCTAGTAAGCTCCATTAACCAGACTTGTGTTACTTGATAGATTTAGAAGACTAGTTGTTTATTCTTTTGACCTTAGAGTCGCGCTTGTATTATTATGGTTTTTCTGGGGGATTTTGGTACTTCTTAGTTTTGTTCCTCGCCCTTCGGCATTGTATATTATTGCTTGAGTGGTTATGTCCGCCAATTGGCGAAGAGCAAGCTCCCTCCTGGGGATGCCTTTTATTATTGCTTATGTATATATTTCTTGTTTTTGCCCGTTTGGGGCCAGATTTTACAAAGGAAACTCTGCCGAATTTTTTTGAGAAATTTTGATGTTGCTTTTAAACTTGTTTTCCTACACTTCTTCTTTTATATGGTTTAGATTTCTGGGCTTCGGCTTACTTAGATTACGTTGCGCCTCTAGACGTTTCGTAATTTAAGTGCCGGTCACGTTCCGTACCTTCGGGTCGTGACACAGACCGCCTCTTTGGCAGCATCGTTGGCAGCCATGTAT
The DNA here is from genome assembly GCA_030015575.1 of Agapanthus africanus. Classification (NCBI taxonomy): domain Eukaryota; kingdom Viridiplantae; phylum Streptophyta; class Magnoliopsida; order Asparagales; family Amaryllidaceae; genus Agapanthus; species Agapanthus africanus. The sequence continues at coordinate 370,189,554 of CM057342.1, forward strand.
TCAGCCTCCATCGTCGAGTCTACCACGGTTTCCTGCTTGGAACTCTTCCAACAAACTGCCCCACCATTTAGGGTAAAGAAAAATCCCGAGACCGACTTAGAATCGTCCTTATCACTCTAGAAGCTAGAATCAGTAAAGGACTCCACTTGGAGTTCACCGTTACCATACACCAAGAACAACTCTTTAGTCCTTCTCAAGTACTTGTGAATGTTCTTCACAGCTGTCCAGTGACTCTCTCTTAGATCTACTCGATACCTACTCACTACACTTAGTGAGTATGCTACATCGGGTCTGGTACATAACATCGCATACATGATAGAGCATACTGCCGAAGCATAGGATATCCCTTACATGCGAGCTCTCTCCAAATCAGTCTTGGGAGACATCTCTTTGGAGAGAGTGAGTCTTGTGATCGTGGGTAAATTCCTACGCTTGGCTTCTTCCATACTAAACCACTTTAGTACGGTGTCAATGTACCCGGATTGGGACAATTCCAGTATCCGTTTAGATCCATCTCTATAGATCTTAATCCCTAAGATGTAGGAGTCATCACCTAGATCTTTCATTGAGAATCTTTGTGATAAGAAGAGATTGACCGAGTGCAGCATAGGAACATAATTTCCTATCAAGAGTATGTCATCCACGTACAATACGAGGAAGAAAACCTTACTCTCTGCCACCTCCTTGTATAAACATGGTTCATCTATATTTTTGATGAGGTCAAACTCTTTGACTACCACATCAAAACAGATGTTCCAACTCTGTGATGCCTGTTTTAACCCGTAGATCGATTTAACCAGCTTGCATACCTTCCCGCTGCTCACACTGTCCACAAAGCCCTCTGGCTGAGTCATATACACGCACTCTTCTAAATCACCATTTAGAAAGGTGGTCTTAACATCCATTTGCCCGATTTCGTAGTCATGGTATGCAGCAATGGCAAGCAGGATCCGGATAGACTTAAGCATAGCCACTGGAGAAAAGGTTTCATCATAGTCCACACCTGGTCGTTGACGAAAACCTTTTGCAACAAGTCTAGCTTTGAAAGTCTTAACTTTTCTATCTATACCAATTTTCTTCTTAAAGATCCATTTGCTACCGATGAGTTTTACCCCTTCAGGAGCAATTGCCAAAGTCCATACTTTTTTGGTGTACGTGGATTCCATCTCAGATCGCATTGCATCTAGCCATTTCATAGAGTCCCCACTCGTGATGGCTTGCTCGAAGCTAGTTGGGTCATCATCTACCATGATGCAATCCTCGCTCCCACCGTCAATGAGAAAACCGTAGTATCTCTCAGGTGGATGAGGAACCCTACTAGATCGGCGGAGAGGCTGAGGTTCGTTGGGAACTATCGAATTCTCTGGTTCTACTAAATCTTCAGTTGCAGTTTGTGCTGCTGGAACTTCTTCCAGCTCTGCCTCTTCGCCACTAATTTCTTTTACAAGAAATTCCTTTTCTAAAAAGGCGGCATCTTGAGAAACAAACACATTTTGTTCCTCAGCGTGGTAGAATATATATCCTTGTGAATTCTTTGGATATCCCACAAACTTGCAAAGAACTGAACGTGCCTCGAGTTTGTCCGGATTTTAACTTTTGACATAGGCCGTACAACCCCATATCTTAACTCGTTTAAAATATGGTCTTTTCCCACTCCATATCTCATATAGTGTGGTAGGTACAGATTTAGATGGAACCTGATTCAATAGGTATGCTGTTGTTTCAAGCGTATAACCCCAAAAGGAAATAGGCAACTCAGCGGTGCTCATCATAAAGCGCACCATATCCAATAGGGTGCGATTCCACCGTTCCGATACACCGTTGTGCTGTGGTGTATACAGAGGAGTAAGCTGAGAGAGAATCCCATTCTCTTTTAGATAGTCACGGAATTCCGTGCTCAAGTATTCTCCTCCCCGATCAGATCGTAGGATTTTAATACTTTTACCCGTTTGGTTCTCAACTTCATGCTTATATTCTTTGAATTTCTCAAATGCTTCAGACTTGTGTTTCATCAGGAAAACATGTCCGTATCTTGAGAGATCGTCAGTGAATGTAATGAAGTATGAGGAACCATTCCTAGCATGTGTAAACATGGGACCGCATACATCACTATGTATCAGTCCCAAGAGTTCTGTAACTCTTTCTCCGTGTCCAGTGAACGGAATTTTGGTCATTTTTCTTTTGAGACACGACTGGCAAGTGTCATAAGATGAAAATTCGAACGGATTCAAATATCCATCCTTATGTAACTTAGCTAGTCGTGTCGCATTGATATGACCCAGTCTACAATGCCATAAGAAGGATTAATTTATTTCTGAACTCTTTCTCTTGTGTGTGTTTTGTACATTAAGAACTGTGGTTTGATTTAGAATGTATATGCCATTATTTAACGAGCTTGATCCAATCAAATTTTGATTCAGGAAGATGTTCATAAAATTATCCTGTACTACAAAATTATTTCCCTCTTTACTTAATAAAGAAACTAATATAAGATTGCATATCAGGGTCGGTATGTAATAGCATTCATTCAGAATCAACGTATTACCATTTGGTAATACAAGGTGATATTCGCCAACTGCTTTGACTGCACCATTTGCACCATTCCCTACTTTTATTGAATGATCACCTATTCCTAGTTTTATACCTTTCCTTAGCCCATGTAATATATTACATATGTGGGCTCTCGATCCAGTATCTAATACCCAGGACGTAGAGTGTACTGAGAAACAGTTCTGGGTGACTAACACACCCGAAAAAGATGCATCAACATGCTCATTCTTCGTTTGGGTGCCGTGGAAATCCAGATATTTTCCTACTTCCTGCTCCGACTTATAACAATTATAAGTTGGAGCGGAACCAACGTTCACCTGCTCAGCATAAAAAGCGGGTTCGTTCAATACATCCATATTATTATCTTGATTAAGGCCTGACATGGTAGCTACCTGGTAAGAGAGAGAAGAAAACACTTAGCGTATGCTCTTGCAAGATTATATTGGTTTATTATCTTATCAAATCAGGATGGCTCCCGCTGTTTTTATCAAATCATCCTTCAAACCCTAAAAGGTAAGACTGATCGGGATTAATTACACCTTACAAGTTCGCCAATCTTTCTGCCAGGCCAGTGTTGGTACTTTGAGGGAGGTTCCCCGTGTTTTCGCATGGACCTAATTAAAATAAACCTCGTTTTCCTAGGGGCGTAACCCCGTTAACACTATTCTAAACACCTACTTGATCCTCTAATCGTGATGTGTAAAACTACCCCAGGAGTAACTCTTACTCGCAGTGGGTATCGGGATCCAACTATCTCATAGAAGGTATGCAATTTCATTGCAAATTTCAACACTTGAAATTCCCGATAATACTTTTGCCCCTAGCAACTTATGACCTTAACATAGTCAACAAATCATAAGCGCTAGCCAAGTTCAACACATCATTTCCTGATTGAATTAAACCCACCTGCACGACCCTTGACATAGTCAAAAAAGTCGTACGACTACCCTAATCCAATCGCATCCCATGCTTTAGCAGATAAGCACTAATTAGCTACCGCACACTGCGCCTTAACATAGTCAACAAACGTAGCACGAATACTAAGTAGTACTTATCTGAATTGACGGAGGGCTACGCCAGGATTTTAATAAAACCTTTTGCGTAATGAACTTGATATAGTTGTAGAAACAAGTGATTTTTGAAAAGGAGTGTTTTTGAGGCTTTTTACTAGTTTTGCTAAAGAGGTCACTCCTGAGGAAGGGATCCCGGCTCTTTCCTTATCGAATAAGGTGCAGGATATTTCACAAATACCACTATGCAAAGCAAGAACTAAAAGAAGCAATCAAAAGACAAAACCGAGTGGGTCGTAACATCTGCTAGTTTCGCTATAGAGGTCACTCCCGGTGAAGGGATCTCGGCCTTTTCCTCATCGAATGAGGTGCTGGATATTCTACAAGGAATACCGCTATGCAAAGCAAAAACTAGAGCTACACTTTTTGAAAATAAGATTCCAAAACATCTTTTAGGTTTCTTTTTCTTTTTCATTAATCTCATTAATGAATTCCCATCATTTATGCTTCTTAAGCATCATAGAAGAAACGAAAATACAACGTATACTTATGCCATCCGCATTCTCCATAGTGTCCCGTTATGCACCGTTATGTTACTTATCTAACGACATAGCGGGGCAGGACTAGCGCGGGTGCAAAACATAAGCAACGTTTATTATATATCATATATACAATAATAAAGCATTCGTCTCATGCATATAAAGTGATCACATCACAGAATATCAGCACCAGAAGATAACATATGAAATATTGGATATACTAAGAATTCCGCGTTTTAAATTAAGCCAGTATAAAACACGAATTCCACGGTCGCGATGAATAGCCAAACCCACATCCCTAGACCCCTACGAGAGCGGAAAGCAACCCTACCAATTCTAGAGTTAGGATACCCGGTCTCGACTCCTCGAGATGGTCTCCCACTGGACCCTAGAACCCGGTTACTTATGCTCTCCTCATTAGATATATCCTAATGCGGAAAAGTAAATAATATACATCGATGATGACATCATCCTCAACCCGGATATGCCCAAATAAAAGAATATTACTTACAATGAATTTTTACGTGAACGAAAATAAAAACTCTCATCTCACATAAAACCCCCGGCTATTCAAAACACGACGATCGAATATAACATATCCCAGCAAAACATAACATCACATGTCATCAACGTAAGTAAATATGCGTATCACAATTGTCGTTGACATATAGAAACGAAAACGGCGATACACCACATATTACACTTACGGTCGCAGAAAGAAAATGTCAAACCACAACATTTGGAATCCACAATCACCTTAGACATCATAAACCCGAAATATCACATATTACAGATTTCATGCCTAACTTTATGAATTCCACATATTGTATCACATTCCACAAATAGCTAGACGATATTAAACATTCCGATCGAATCGACAAAAACCAAAAATTTCCCAAAAAGCTCAACACTTGAGCGTGGTTTAAAAATACTCAGAACATGCCACAGTACCAATGAACCAACCGTAAAAGGGTCAACCTTTGCCTCACCTATGGCGCCGCGGAAGTACCGCAAACCCTAGGGTTTGGCGGCGGTTCTTAAGGTCATAGAATCGAGTTAGGGTTTTGTTCTTCTAGAGGGTCCACCGCATTACTTGCATGATATTTGAATGTTCTTTAACTCAGAAAAAATCCAACTGTTGGAAAATTTTCCGTCGAGGGTTAAAGTGGGTATTTGATATCCGTTCGAACTTTTAACACCGTCTAAACAACCCAAAATATAGTTAGAATTGCGACTAAGAAACACTCCGAATTGCCTTTGTAAAGAGATAACATCACATGCAAATTTAACAGAAACAAGTAACACCTAAAACACCAAAATCCAGAGACCAGAACACCAAAAAAATATAAAGCACATAAACCATCAAATGGCCGGCCTGCTGGGTTTTTAAAGGGTTGTGCTCGGGTCAAATCGGTCCAAATGAGTTCGTATTTGTTCAGTGTTCATGTTACATCTCATGTAACATTCTGCAGTTGTTTAAAAAAAATTCGACGACTTTAAAAATTAACAGAAACTGGGTTTATAGTTTTGAGTGTTTCGGAGTTGTTTCAGTTTTGTAATTCTCCAAACATTGTCTAAATCTCTAGCTTGTCTCTGATACCACTGTAGGATTGCTTGGCACGACAGCAAGGTTTCGGGTGGCATCGTCCATGCCATTTTAAAAAATTTACCGTACAAAACAATCCTAACCCTAGAATCATAACTAATGATTTAGGCAATACAATGTGTAAACTACTTTACATCTAAGTGAGTAGGGATTACAACCTTTGAAGTCCGGTCCTTCAATTCTATAACTTCTTGTAGTGGTCCTTTCGCTGCGATCAATGAACTCCCGGACTCTTGAGAGGCTCCACAAGGTGAATGTTACATACTTGCTTGAAGCCTTCAAAGTCGAAGATGATCTACGTCGAGGAGACACTAACCCAAGCTACCTCTTCACTAATGTGGGATTAGTGAAGCTAACACCCTAAACCAAATTGCTAATCTAGTAGAGGATGATGAAGTAGGATTTTTGCTCACTTTTGAATTACTTTTCTCACTAATTTTAAGCTCCTCTAAAAAACCTAGAGAGCTCTCTTTTGAGCTTGAGGAAGATGAAGCAAATAATGGATGAGAGAGTGAATGGCAACCATGTGTGAGTTTGTATCATATACTAACTCATTAAGAGATATAACCATAGCAAAGTGATAATGGTTAGGTTAATAAATATCTTAGGTAAAACAAAATTAGTGGACCAAGTCAAAACATCTACAAGCTTCATGCATGTGACTAATTTCCACCTAATTTGGATTTACTTAAAATAAATAATCCTCACAAGTGAGAATAGAAATGTTTAAGTGAGCTAATATTAGTTAATGTAAATTAATATATCAAATATATAATTATACATTAAATCATTAAATCAACACTTGATTAATAATCCGGTTATATCTCATATGACCGACTAATATTATTTGTATCTACTTATCGAATCAACACTTGATTCGATAAACTGGCTATATCTCATATAACCGACCGATACTGTATCGACTTATCGAATCAACATTTGATTCGATAACCCGGCTATATCTCATATAACCGATCAATACCTTATATCGCGAGAATAGAATACGGTATCACATACTCATATTAATCTCGGTCCCACACATATCACATATGTGCTCCTACTTCGTTTTTCCTGATCCAGTGAAACCTCTGTGTAGGACTATAAAGACTCTTCATTACGCCGGCAGTTGGTGATGATCACATCAAGCACCTACAAGCCGTCAGCGGTACTAGCTGGATGTAACGGCTCACCGGGTATTGAGCGATCAGAAGATCAACAAGCAAGCCTTCTCCTACTCATTAAAAGCCTCCAGTAACACTACCGTACAGTCCGCTCTTTTTGTCTGATATATCGCATATCTAATTTGTGGGTGGTAAATGTCAGACCCCAGTAACCGATAAGTCGTGCCAATGTAAGGCTCATAATGGGTCGAAAAACTACTGATAACACTTATCAGTAAATCTCCGTAGCAGCCCTGGCCAGGGACTTATCGTTATAGCCAATCGAGCACAGCGCAACATCAACCCTCAATACCAGGAGAGACGAATCCCCTCCTATCACTCATTGCCACCATTTTATTTGGGACTGTACCCAAAAGCCATCGGTTTTCACGTTCTCATGAACGCGGTAAGGTGGAAATCAAAGCACAGTGGGAATCACACACGACTCTATGACGATATCGGGTCTACAGACTAACCTGTAGCAGTGTCATCAGAAAACTGCTATCTGACGATAGGTATAATACCATCTAGGAGTTCTCGGCGAGACCGTTTAGTGTACCCAGTCTCCACTGAGCACCCGTATACCATCTTTGATGTCAAAAACCAATGGATGTGGGATCATCCATCGCCCATCATATGGGTCAAGATGCGTATACGCTAGTCTACTCTGGAATATCGATGCCCTGTCTCGATACACCCTCGACTAGGAACAATTATAGGGTGTATTTGTGGACTACCATTGGCCCCACTAGTATGATCTCCATCATAGTACTGGTAGTCAAGTACACATCCTAAGTGTTTTATCAACATGTGAGAGCAAGACAGCATCACTTATACAAGTCACCATGTTAAGATAAAGAGCAATCAGATAGCATACAATCATGTCGAGCAAGAAATTCCTCTCTATATATATCCATGCATCCACTATAATATACATCACATGTACAATAATGGCCTCTAGGGTATATATATAACTAACAAGTAGACCCGGTAAGGTATCTCGGGGCAAGAAGCTCGAGATGTAGATGATGAGCCTGGCAGGGGCAGGCTACCTATCGGTGATATTAGGCTCGGCGGACATCCGGACGATACCGACCGCAGTCGTGAGATTTGATGATTTGGGGCTGATCCGGACAGACGGAGCCCGAGAGATGAGATTTATATGTCGCTGATGGACACGGTTTTCTTGCTATTTTCGAGTGTCGATGCTTGGCACTCAGGTCCTATACCGATCTTTCTGTGTCATTGCTGGACACGCATTCAATGATGCATTCATACATGATACTCATGACAAATAGTTACTTTGTGATACGGACACGAGTACTTGGTATTACACTTATGCTTATTTTATTGCCCTTGTCACTACTAGATGTTTCAGTGTTATATTATTGTATATTATCGTATGACCTAAGAGATCGTCATATATTCGGTTTCTTCTCGGTGATATCTTCTACTCAAGAGTTGGCAACTCACCCCCGTTGTGCCACAGTTTCTTGCAGGTTCGGCCGTACTGGTTCCGTTGCGGCTTGCTGGCACATCATTTCTTTCAGGCGATTACTTGGTAGGTGGGTTCACTTGCATCGTGACCACCATTGCACCTGTACATTTATTTCAGTTGTATCTAGTTAAAGGATCCATCAACCAGACTTGTATATTTAGTAGTCTTAGAAACCCACAGTTGTTTATTCTTTCGGCCCTAGAGTCGCGCTTATATATTTATTGTTTTTTGGCTTTTCTTGATGATGTTTAGTTTTCTTGCTGTGTTTTGATCATCGCCCTTCGGCGTTGTATACTTATTATTTGCGTGGTTTTTTTCCGCCTTTTGGCATAGAGCTAGCTCCCGCTTAGTGATACCTTTTATTATATTGCTTGTACCGTTTTCGGGTTAAAATATACAAGGGAGGTGCTGCCCAAATTTTCAATAACGAAAATGTTTTCAAGTTAGATACAAAGACTGGGTTTTCATATATCATTACTTATGTATTTAAAGAAAGAACTTGTTTTCATTATACCGTCATTTCAAAACTCCACCTCCACTATTTTCCCTAAAAGGTTTAGATTTCTGGGCTTTTGGCTTACTTGAATTAATTAGGGTCCTATAGACTTCATATGATTCAAGTGCCAGTCACGTGCCTTTCCGGATCGTGAAAAAGTTGGTATCAGAGCGTTAGGTTTAACCTTGGTTCGAGTCTAGGTTTTACTATGCAGAATCTAGGGCGTATATATATATATTCGGAACCTAGGCATGACCTTACGGAACTTAGACTTGGCCGAGGGGGTATTAGACCAGAACTTTCGTCGCGTAGGTTGAGCTTGGTTGTTGGAGTAGGTGACTTAGGTAGAGTAACGTACCGTGTGTATGTTCCGCGGTATACATACGATACGCTACTCTGGTTAAGTAGTCTTTGGATGTACATTTCTTAGGCACTTTATTTCTATTCGTTCTTATGATCTATCCTCATCGATGTCGTATTGTGGTTTCTGTTACCACGGTTACATGAGTAGAGAGAGCTGCGGCTAGAGTTGCGGTCAGCACGAGCTCATCATGAACGAGGACTTACCAGGATGTATTCCGGTGACATAAGCGTTTCAATATATCGTTTTACTAGGTTCTCTCATTGACTCGAGCATTCAAGATCTACACCAGATGACCGGGCCATTTCTAGAGGCCAGCCAGATTGCGAAGATTATTATGGCACCGTCTACTCCAGGTGACTGAAGTATTGTCTAGCGTGCTGACGGATGAGCCAGCTGTTGATGCGACTGAGAAGATATCGCCCCAGATGTTTGAAGCTATTGCAGCACGAGTTTATACTTGGGTATATGATAGAAGTGAAGGGTTACCCTAGTGCCCCGGCCAACTTCTTTGGCCAAATGCGGAACAAAATTTTTAAGACGATGAAAACTTTGGCACTAGAATAAAACTTAACCCGGATCTTTCCATAAAACAAACTAGCTAAAATAGAGTTCTATCTACAAAGATAGAAGTTATACCAAGAGGCTCGAGTCCTTCGGTCTTCTCTCCTCGTCATGTGCTCCAAGTGGTCTCCTTGAACTTGCTAGATCTCCAACTCCGGCTCTATCGGTCCTCCGGGATCGAGCTTGTTCTGCGGCCTTCCTTTGTCGTAGATGATCCACCCGGGGAGTATGATCCAAGGCTCTAGCTCTTTGCTATATGTCAAAAGAGCAACTAGAGAACTAGGGATGCTAGTCCAAGTAATCTAGGATGCAGTGGAGGGTGTCTAGGTGTTCTATCTCTTTCTAGCCTCTTCACTTGTATCTCAACACATGAGAAATGTAGTGAAAAGGAAGAAGATGAAGGTGGAGGAGAAATCTAGAGGAGGGAGGAGATGAGAGCTCGAGAGAAAAGAATGAAGCATCAAGTTAGAGAAAATCACACACCTTGGTTTTGTGTGTGAATTCTTTCAATAAACAATTAACAACCATGCTTCAATAGTAACTCCAAATGAATTATAAATTCATTTGTGAATTATTAAAGCATGGTCATGACCATTCCTCCCATACCTTTTACTTTCCACCTCATTTCCAATTATCAAATAAAAGGAAAATACATAATGAGGTGGCCACCTTCTAGAAAAAAATCTTTAGTAAATACGGATTTCAATCAACTGTACAAATATACCGGCAATCAGATAAAAATCCGAACGTCCAAAAGAGGTAGAATAACACGAAGAACGTAATACTAGAATATTTATATCGAAATACATATAAGCAAATTATTCAATCAATACCTGATCTAATAATCCGGCTCAAACCCGAGCCGGCTAGTTTTACTAACTATCCGATCGAAAATCCGAGTACAAAGTACATCAATCGATCGAACCCTGCACGTATCCAATACGGCTACTACATCATTTTGCCTGAATCAGGGAAACGCTCTGTGTGGGACTCTAAAAACTCGACAGTACCCTGGCAGTGGGTTTAACCACAAGCACGACAGCGACACTAGCTGTACGTAACGGCTCCCAGGTACCTGTCGAAAGGAAGGCGACGAGCAAGCTTGTACTAACTCCTACTGAGCCTATCCATTACAATATCCGTACAGTCCGGTCTGTTCGTCAAAGAGTATCGCATACCGGGTCTAGGGGATGGTGAACGTCAGACCCTAACAACCTGATAAGTCATGCCGATGTGGCTGAGGACCAATCCGCGAAACTACTGATCAACCGGTCAGTAAGTCCCAAGTGCCTTGGCCAAGGTCTTATGGTCCTGACCAATCGAATCATAGTGCGATATCGACTCCCTATACCGGGAGAGACGAATCCCCGACAATCGCCCACTGCCTCTATGTGGCTCGCGACTGAACCCAACCAAAACCTGTTTGCACGACTCAGTAGAGCCATGGTAGGGTAGTGATCAAAGTTCATTAGGAACTCACACGAGACAAATGCCGATCTCGGGTCCAAGGACTAACCTGTACACATGTCACCTGAGAACTTCCATCTGACGATAGGAATAGTACCACATGGAAGTTCTCGGCGAGTCCGTCCAGTGTACTCACCCCAGTGAGCACCTGTATACGATCTTTGGTACCTCAGACTAATGGCTGCGGGACCAACCATCCCTCGACGGGGGTAGAAACGTATACACTAGTCTACTCTGGAGTATCAATGCCCAGTCTCGATACTCACGCGACTAGGGACCATTTAATGTAACACCTTAGAATGTGTTTTGTAGCTAATTATATTTTATTATATGGTTTTTAATAAAAAAGTTTACCAAATTGGTTTTTAAATATTTTATCCTATTTAATGTGTATTTTATTGGAATTTTGTTAGGCACACACACACTTGTGCATGATAACTAGACTTGTTTTTGGGGTTAGACCATGTTTGGCAAGCATGATAAACTAACCCATTCTCTTTAGGTTAGTTTCATGATTTGTTGTTAAGTGCTTTGGGTTTATTAGTGTCATGGTTGTTTTAATGAAAATGAACTTTAAAAAGGGTTTTAAAGTTGTTTTGAATTGTTGACTTGGGTGAGAGAGAGGGCATGGTGAGCATAGGGTGAACCATGCCTCATTAATGATGAGAGAGAAGGAGAGAGGGAGGGGTTGTAGCCTTGCACTCATTCTCATTCTTTTTTCCCTCATTCTCTCTCTCACAAACACACACACACTCACAGCTAGAGAGAGAGAGAGCAGCAGAAGCAGCAGCTGCCCCAGCAACAGCAACACAACAACAATAACAACAGCAATCATCATCCTCATCATCTTCAACAACAACACCACCACAACAACAACAACAATAGCAGCAGCAACAGGATCAGCAGGAGCAGCAGCAGCAGCTGCAGGCATCATCATCATCATCATCTTCACAACAACAACAACAACACAACAACAACAACAGCAACAGCAACAGCAACAGGAGCAGCAGCAGCAGCAGCAACAGGGGGCAGCAGCAGCAGCAACAGGGACCCCAGCTCTCGCAGGAGCTCTTCTCCACACCTTCACCTGCCTTCTAGGGTTCAGTGGGTATATTTCCTTAACCCCATTTCATGGTTTGCTTAGTTGTGCATCGATTTCTTCGATTAGTGCTAAATTAGCTAATTTGTGCTAAATTATGGCGTTTAAGTGGAATTGTGGTTGATTGTTGATTGTGTTAGTTAATTTAGCTTAATTAAGTGCTAATAAGGCCACCTCAACTGAGAAATTCCCAGATTTCACTAAAATACCATAAGATTTCTAATTTGTGCAAAGTTGGTGAATTTTAAGCGATATTGTGATATCTGGAACCTGCTGTGACCCGAGTTGTGTACTGGAAAATTAAGCAGTGTGATATTGTTGTACTAGATACCCTGGAGCACCACCTAGGAGACGGACCCCAGCCCACCGGCCAGGGCCGGCGACACATGAAGGAGGGGCCGGCGACGCCGGCCTTGTAGATGAGTTAGGGTTTGGGTTTTTGCCTGTAGGTGTGTTCTATTGGTTGGGGCCCTCTAGTCTTGTTTATTTGATTAGTTTTCACAGTAGGCAAAATCTGGGATCTTATATCGCTTTTGTGTTTCGTTGTGTTTGCGTGATACGCGTGATACGTGAGTGAGTTCTGTGATCCAGCGTATCGCGGCGTGTCGCGATAGTTTATAGACGCGTACACACACGATTCAGCGTATCGTGCACACGCGCGTTTAGTTCGCGACGCGAGTTTCTCGTTTCGATTCGATATCGCGTTTCGCGAGATATTTGGCTTATATGTGATTTCCATGTCTTATTTGCAGGTTTGCAGACAGGGACTATAGACGCCACCACAGAGGGAGCAGACGATAGGATTCACCCAGCGTGGAGTGTAGGTGAGTAGATATAACATCTACAGGGGAATCGCCCGCATGGCGTTATGCGTCTGGGCTAGGATTCGTTTACCTGTCGCACATTCTATATCATTGTAGAATTGCGCCTTACTGCATTTCCTTAGATATTGTTATACTGTGACTAGCAGCCGTAGGACACTGCACACATTATTGACGGTCCATGTTGCACGAGCACGGATTGCATGCTACACACACACCGTCAATAATTGCCATGTCACACACTACCCCTTATAGCTACCATTGCTTGCCACACTTGACATCTAGCTTATCGGTATACCTATAGTGTATCATACCTTTAGTGATAGGTATATTTTCACTTTGCGATACAGCTACAGGTATACCTCCTACATATTTTACCTATAACGGGAGGGAGTTCCTACATATGTTACTTATACCCAGGGGGGTATACGACATCAGTTCCTATAGGTAGATACCTATACTTTGCTACACCTGTATGTCAGATACATATTCAGTTGTTGTCGCATATTCATATTTACTGATGTTACTTAGCTGTACCTTATCTTGATATCGCATACATCTGGTTCAGCTTTATACTTGTGTTTACCTGCTCGCATTCAGATATATCGCATACATTCATTCCTGGATTTGTGTATTGTTTATCTGGACTTTATATGATGTTTTCTAGATTTGGGAACCGCGGGAGTTCATGAAATTATGCATACATTGAAAAACCCGGTTTCCTTGATATGATATTTGCGCATCCACCATGAGCTTTATCGGTGCTGATTATATATACCCCTACGAGGAGGCGTCGAGGCCGTGGAGGGTACATGGTGGGGCCCGGTATGGTTCCCCTCGGCAAGAAGATCGATGGATTTTGCCGATTGAGCCTGGAGGCGGGCTAGTACCTACCGGTGACAGTATTGATGACTCGGCGGGGGATCACGGAGACACCGCTTGGAGCCATGTACGTATGCATGCGTCGAGAGGCGAGGGTCAGAGCTAGGCACTCGTGCTTTCGAGATAGCGTATGATACATGGTCAGGATTTCTGTGTCGATGCTTGGCACACTGTTTTCATGATATTTCTTTAACCCCTTTTTTTTGTATATATAACAGGGGATTTAGCCGTTGTTATATATACCCTTACACCAATATTAGTGGTATGGGACGCTAATATATGTGTATTGCCCCCATCATATAATTTCTGTACATACATTTACCTTTAGGATGCTAGAAACTTACTTGAGATTGGATTTAGGATACTAGGTGATTCATTGGGATTGGACATTGGATATACCTATGTGATTGGTGATTTGTACATTCGGGATATAGGAGATTACTCGATATTGTACATTGAGGAGATGTGAGACTTATGTGATGTGAGTGCCCAATGTGGGGGCTGGTTGAGGATTTGGGATTGGAGTATCTTGATGGATTTTGATCCTGCCACGACGTCAGGTTTCCGTGGGAAATGACATATTCCACCCTATACCTCACCCTTACCTACCTTATGCACAGATTCATATATTGGTAGTACCTGTAGTGTACCCTTTTGATAGTTGCATATTTACTTTCTCATATCCCTGCTGCATGATTATTGCATACTATTGCTTCACATATTGATTGTACCTACTAGTGTACTCCCTTTATTTCAGCATTGCATGACATATTACAATTATTGTAATCGCATATCTTAGATTCATGCTGTACGTGCATTCCTGCGATTACCTGCATATGTTTTATACTATTCACGAGTTGGCAACTCACCCCCGTTGTGCAACAGGTGTTTCAGGTTTTTCCCCATAGTAGTCGAGGCAGGCTATTCCTTTATTCAACTATCCAGCTACCACTTTTTGCTACAGATACCGCATCAGCTCACAGTACCTTTTTGCTTAGGTAGGTTAGACGGTTATCTGTATTTCATATTGTACCTTCGTTGTATATTGTACTCTCTCTCTCCATCTACTATTGTATTTGTGGACATAGAGACTTGGTGAGGACGTTAGTGTGTATTATTGTGGATTTGGTGTCTTTTATATACAGCTTTTCTCTACTGTATTTATTTCTTCGCTACGGCGTCGTATATTTGTATTGTATTCATCTTGGCTGGTTTTTACAAAAAGGGGTGTTGCTAAAATTTTAAAGAAGGAAAATAAGATTTTTTTTTAAAGAATTTGGGTTGCGATTTCAATGGTTTCAAAACTTATATTATCTTTTCTGTATTTCTCATGGTTTAGATTTCTGGGTTTGGCTTTCTTTTACTACGTTGCGTCTTTAGGCGTTGCGTAGTATTAGGGCCGTCACGGGCCAATTCTGGGTCGTGACAAAAGTTGGTATCAGAGCGTTAGGTTTTACCTTTCGGAGTGTAGGATGACCTTAGTATGATGGAGTAGGTAGCTTAAGCAGAGTAACGTAGTGTGTGTATGTCTGCAGCATACCCACAGCGCGGTACTTTGTATTAAGTGACCTGAGTACAATTTGATTGACATTCCTCCCTTGATGATTCATATCTTTGAGATTCGATTTCCTCATTTTTATCGAATCTCATCTTATATCTATTTATAGCCTTGCCGCCGATGACTATGGGGACTCAGAGTGATGCAGCGAGGGCCGAGGTCAGAGTTAGCTGGGTGAGACGAGTACTGACCAGAATGGCACTCTAGTTGCACAGGTGCAGACGGATCAGCCTACGACCTATACTACAGATAGACTGTTGGTAGAGATGCAGGAGTTCCGCCAAACGATGAGTTCGTTAGTTGACGTCGTTCGGGAGATACGACAGGAGGTTGTCACCCCCGTTACTCAGCTATCCCTTACGATCAGTATGCAGCAGTCCGTCACCTACATAGCACTAGTGGTTGCAGCTCCAGTTGATGAGGCGCATATTCCAGAGGCTCAGAGAGTTCCAGGACAGTGGAGGACTCGTACCAGTGTACCAGCCCAGAGTCAGAGGTTCGGTCGTCGAGACAGATTTCGTGGCCGTCGCGGGAGTAGCAGAGGCTTAGGACGAGGACAGTCGTTCAACTCTCATCCCCAGGATGGTCAGCAGTCAGCACGTGGATATTTTCGATGCGGAAGCCTTCAGCACTTCGTCAGGGATTGTTCCTCAGCACGGCGTCAGGATCGTATTCAGAGAGGCCGTGGACGTGGAAGATTTGCTCAGAGGGCTCAGGCTACTAGAGGAGTTCATCCAGCTGCGAGTAGAGGGCAGACACAGGAGTTTGCTTCTACTCATCGGGACGCGCAGACGTCCAATGTGGAGTTTTCAGGTACCCTTGAGTTATATTTTCTCTTGGTGTATTTGTTTGTTTCTTGTTTGTACCGTGGTTGGGTAGATTAGTAGTAGTTGTTTTAACTTCTGTCAGCGATTCTTTTGCTGCGCGACACGTATTTCAGTTGTGTGCCAATCGGATAGGAGATAGAGATTTCGTCCGTCGTTTTGATCCTTCTAGAGATGTTGGATTTGACGTTCTCCTGGGCATGGACTGGTCAGCCACGTGTTAGGCGTCTGTGGACTACCGTGAGGAAACAAGTTAGGTTTTGTTTTCCCCGGCAAGTCAGTTCTTGTTGTGCAGATGGATAGTTGTGCCGCCTCTCACAGCTTGAATTCAGCCTTTTTCGCTAGTCGGCTTCTGAGAAGATGTCGTGGATTCTTTACGTTCATTCGTGATACCGGAGCCGCTGTGGGATTGTTGGACCGGGTTCCTTTCGTGCGAGAGTTTTTCCGACGTTGTTCCAGATAGGCCAGCGAAGCTTGGGAGCTAAAGGATCAGCTGCAGAGTTTTGGTTTGGGGAGTTTTGTGCGTCTGAGTGTTTCGCTTTTGGGAGCTCCTATTTCTGTTCGTCAAGGAGAAAGACGGCAGTTCGGGGTTGTGTATCGACGGATCGTCAATTGAACCGGCTTACGGTGCGGATAGGTATCCTTCACCTCGCCGTGGCGGTTTCTTCGATCAGCTCCAGAGTGCGAGACATTTTTTCTAAGTGTGCTTGGGATCAGGTCATCATTATTGCGGATTCGGAGTGACGGCATTCCGAAGACTGCCTTATGCGTGCTATGGGCTTTGTATGTATCGGTGAGTCGTTGGACTCCCTGATGCCCTAGCAGCATTCGTAGATATGATGAACCAGATTTCTGCAGGCCGTTCCTCGACCAGTTTCTGTTGTGTTATTTACGACTCTGGTTTACTTAATGTGTCTTGAGGGACAGGAGTAGCACTTGGGGATTTGTTATGCAGATGCTGGGAGAGCACCAGCAGTTGCTAATTCTCAGGGTGTTTCTTCAGGCTTGTTGTGTTGACTCCTAGGTCTTGTAGTCACGGGAGACGGTTCCGTATAGTTCCGAGGGAGATCGTGGCCGTACAGCTTAGGCCCAGACTTGTGTGCAGGACGGAGATCCGCAGATTGTTGGGCTTAGCAGGTTTTTGCCGCCGTTTCATGCAGGATTGCTAGAGTAATGCTGCACCGTCGACTGAATGGACCGGAAGGGAGGTTTCTTTTCTTTGGACTGAGGCATGTGTACGGAGTTTTCAGCAGTTGAAGATTCAGTTAGCAACTGCATCAGTCTTTCTTTGCTTTTGGTTCGGGCGACCTTGTTGTTTAACTGTAATGTTTCTTGAGTGGGCTCGAGGGTGTACTGAGGTGACACTATAGAGATATCGCTTTTGCTTTCCCTACATTTGGAGGAAGTACGAGGAGGATATTCCACTCATGATCTGGAGATGGCCGCGGTGGTTTTGCGTTGGAGATTGGGAGACACTACTTACTTGAGAGTCGTGTCAGATTTTCCACGGACCACTAGAGCTTAATGTACATCTTCCTGCAGCAGATTTGGATTGTTGTGATGGTCTTCTGCAGATTTACAGTTCTTGTATGATCGTCGAGTATAGCTTAGTTCGTCTCTACGGAGGGGACAGCTTGCTCATGTCCGCGCCCGACTACTTTCCTTAAATCGTTTTCACGAGACACTGCCCGTCGAAGCTCGTACGTCAGAGATACTTGAGCATATTCGGCTGGGTAATGATTCGGAGACCTTGATTGTGACAATGATGTGCTAAGTTAGGGACACGTTTGTGTACTTACCATTATCAGGTAGAGGCGTGTAATCCTAGAACATGCACATCTGTCAACTCTCTTTATTCATTCAAGTTCCACCAGTTTTGGCGTGACTTGTGAGGTAGTTACGAGTGGACAAGGGATATAATGAGAAGTTGCAGGTTTCGTTTCAAGGTGTCAGTCTTGTTGTGTGCTTGGGTCGAGCATCTGAGGCCGGCTGGAGAGTTGCAATCTTTTTACCGTTCCGAAGAAGGAATGGGAGCAGATCTCCATGAATTCCGTTATGGTTTCTACCCAGTTAGTTAGGGTGTGACTTCCTTCGGATTCTTGTCATCCGGTTATACTCAGTTTGCTCAGTTGTTTTGTTTAAGTTGTGTATTTGTTTTGCTTGGTCGTCAGCAGCTTGGGATCGTCACTCGCCATCGTTAGGGTTCTCCTTCGATAGCTGTTATCAGGAGACACTCCAATTGGCCACCCTTAGGCTTAGGGGTTAGGTCGTGTCGACCACCAGCCTGCTGTTTTTCTGACTCTGCGTAAGAAGGACTTTGGACCTCAGCTAGTCTAGAGACTTCGGAGACGGTCCAGTTGTGTTAGGTCAGGATGGGGATTGTCCATTTCGAACTGAGGTCTTATGACGACGGTGTTGGTCATAGACTCGAGTTCGTAGGACAGATCATGTATTCCTATGGACTTTCCGATGGATGACGTGTTGGATGTTGGGAAGCTTATCCCAGGATCTTAGGTCCTTTTAGATCCTATAAGCGAGTTAGTTTCGTTGCCTTTGACTTGGCACTTTCGTCCAGATTATTGGATTTTCACCCCGTATTCCTTGTGATGATACTTTACAATTACCTTCTTGACCTTTCTCACATGTTTTGCACCAGACCTTTTAGCTGGACGCGATCTTTCGTTCACCAGCAGCCATGTGTGTTAATGGCTCGGCAGGTGGAGGAACGTCGGTCAAGGGTCTTGCCATCTGTGAAGGGTTTTCTTGGGCGTAGCCGCATAGTGAGATAGTCACTTGGGAGGCTGCGAGCGAGATTTGAGGTTTTTAATCTTCTCTTTGAAGGTATGAGTATCAGTATATTTTTAAATTCGGGGACGAATTTCTTTTAAGGGGGGGAGATTGTAACACCTTAGAATGTGTTTTGTAGCTAATTATATTTTAATATATGGTTTTTAATAAAAAAAGTTTACCAAATTGGTTTTTAAATATTTTATCCAATTTAATGTGTATTTTATTGGAATTTTGTTAGGCACACACACACTTGTGCATGATAACTAGACTTGTTTTTGGGGTTAGACCATGTTTGGCAAGCATGATAAACTAACCCATTCTCTTTAGGTTAGTTTCATGATTTGTTGTTAAGTGCTTTGGGTTTATTAGTGTCATGGTTGTTTTAATGAAAATGAACTTTAAAAAGGGTTTTAAAGTTGTTTTGAATTGTTGACTTGGGTGAGAGAGAGGGCATGGCGAGCATGGGGTGAACCATGCCTCATTAATGATGAGAGAGAAGGAGAGAGGGAGGGGTTGTAGCCTTGCACTCATTTTCATTCTCTTTTCCCTCATTCTCTCTCTCACAAACACACACACACTCACAGCTAGAGAGAGAGAGAGCAGCAGAAGCAGCAGCTGCCCCAGCAACAGCAACACAACAACAATAACAACAACAATCATCATCCTCATCATCTTCAACAACAACACCACCACCACAACAACAACAATAGCAGCAGCAACAGGATCAGCAGGAGCAGCAGCAGCAGCTGCAGGCATCATCATCATCATCATCTTCACAACAACAACAACAACACAACAACAACAACAACAGCAACAACAACAGCAACAATAGCAGCAACAGCAGCAACAGCAACAGGGGGCAGCAGCAGCAGCAACAGGGACCCCAGCTCTCGCAGGAGCTCTTCTCCACACCTTCACCTGCCTTCTAGGGTTCAGTGGGTATATTTCCTTAACCCCATTTCATGGTTTTCTTAGTTGTGCATCGATTTCTTCGATTAGTGCTAAATTAGCTAATTTGTGCTAAATTATGGCGTTTAAGTGGAATTGTGGTTGATTGTTGATTGTGTTAGTTACTTTAGCTTAATTAAGTGCTAATAAGGCCACCACAACTGAGAAATTCCCAGATTTCACTAAAATACCATAAGATTTCTAATTTGTGCAAAGTTGGTGAATTTTAAGCGATATTGTGATATCTGGAACCTGCTGTGACCCGAGTTGTGTACTGGAAAATTAAGCAGTGTGATATTGTTGTACTAGATACCCTGGAGCACCACTTAGGAGACGGACCCCAGCCCACCGGCCAGGGCCGGCGACACATGAAGGAGGGGCCGGCGACGCCGGCCTTGTAGATGAGTTAGGGTTTGGGTTTTTGCCTGTAGGTGTGTTCTATTGGTTGGGTCCCTCTAGTCTTGTTTATTTGATTAGTTTTCACAGTAGGCAAAATCTGGGATCTTATATCGCTTTTGTGTTTCGTTGTGTTTGCGCGATACGCGCGATACGTGAGTGAGTTCTGTGATCCAGCGTATCGCGGCGTGTCGCGATAGTTTATAGACGCGTACACACACGATTCAGCGTATCGTGCACACGCGCGTTTAGTTCGCGACGCGAGTTTCTCGTTTCGATTCGATATCGCGTTTCGCGAGATATTTGGCTTATATGTGATTTCCATGTCTTATTTACAGGTTTGCAGACAGGGACTACAGACGCCACCACAGAGGGAGCAGACGATAGGATTCACCCAGCGTGGAGTGTAGGTGAGTAGATATAACATCTACAGGGGAATCGCCCGCATGGCGTTATGCGTCTGGGCTAGGATTCGTTTACCTGTTGCATATTCTACGTCATTGTAGAATTGCGCCTTACAGCATTTCCTTAGATAATGTTATACTGTGACTAGCAGCCGTAGGACACTGCACACATTATTGACGGTCCATGTTGCACGAGCACGGATTGTATGCTACACACACACCGTCAATAATTGCCATGTCACACACTACCCCTTATAGCTACCATTGCTTGCCACATTTGACATCTAGCTTATCGGTATACCTATAGTGTATCATACCTTTAGTGATAGGTATATTTTCACTTTGCGATACAGCTACAGGTATACCTCCTACATATTTTACCTATAACGGGAGGGAGTTCCTACATATGTTACTTATACCCAGGGGGGTATACGACATCAGTTCCTATAGGTAGATACCTATACTTTGCTACACCTGTATGTCAGATACATATTCAGTTATTGTCGCATATTCACATTTACTGATGTTACTTAGCTGTACCTTATCATGATATCGCATACATCTGGTTCAGCTTTATACTTGTGTTTACCTGCTCGCATTCAGATATATCGCATACATTCATTCCTGGATTTGCGTATTGTTTATCTGGACTTTATATGATGTTTTCTAGATTTGGGAACCGCGGGAGTTCATGAAATTATGCATACATTGAAAAACCCGGTTTCCTTGATATGATATTTGCGCATCCACCATGAGCTTTATCGGTGCTGATTATATATACCCCTACGAGGAGGCGTCGAGGCCGTGGAGGGTATATGGTGGGGCCCGGTATGGTTCCCCTCGGCAAGAAGATCGATGGATTTTGTCGATTGAGCCTGGAGGCGGGCTAGTACCTACCGGTGACAGTATTGATGACTCGGCGGGGGATCACGGAGACACCGCTTGGAGCCATGTACGTATGCATACGTCGAGAGGCGAGGGTCAGAGCTAGGCACTCGTGCTTTCGAGATAGCGTATGATACGTGGTCAGGATTTCTGTGTCGATGCTTGGCACACTGTTTTCATGATATTTCTTTAACCCCTTTTTTTTGTATATATAACAGGGGATTTAGCCGTTGTTATATATACCCTTACACCAATATTAGTGGTATGGGACGCTAATATATGTGTATTGCCCCCATCATATCATTTCTGTACATACATTTACCTTTAGGATGCTAGAAACTTACTTGAGATTGGATTTGGGATACTAGGTGATTCATTGGGATTGGACATTGGATATACCTATGTGATTGGTGATTTGTACATTCGGGATATAGGAGATTACTCGATATTGTACATTGAGGAGATGTGAGACTTATGTGATGTGAGTGCCCAATGTGGGGGCTGGTTGAGGATTTGGGATTGGAGTATCTTGATGGATTTTGATCCTGCCACGACGTTAGGTTTCCGTGGGAAATGACATATTCCACCCTATACCTCACCCTTACCTACCTTATGCACAGATTCATATATTGGTAGTACTTGTAGTGTACCCTTATGATAGTTGCATATTTACTTTCTCATATCCCTGCTGCATGATTATTGCATACTATTGCTTCACATATTGATTGTACCTGCTAGTGTACTCTCTTTATTTCAGCATTGCATGACATATTACAATTATTGTAATCGCATATCTTAGATTCATGCTGTACGTGCATTCCTGCGATTACCTGCATATGTTTTATACTATTCACGAGTTGGCAACTCACCCCCGTTGTGCCACAGGTGTTTCAGGTTTTTCCCCAGAGTAGTCGAGGCAGGCTATTCCTTTATTCAACTATCCAGCTACCACCTTTTGCTAGAGATACCGCATCAGCTCACAGTACCTTTTTGCTTAGGTGGGTTAGACGGTTATCTGTATTTCATATTGTACCTTCGTTGTATATTGTACTCTCTCTCCATCTACTATTGTATTTGTGGACATAGAGACTTGGTGAGGACGTTAGTGTGTATTATTGTGGATTTGGTGTCTTTTATATACAGCTTTTCTCTACTGTCTTTATTTCTTCGCTACGGCGTCGTATATTTGTATTGTATTCATCATGGCTGGTTTTTACAAAAAGGGGTGTTGCTAAAATTTTAAAGAAGGAAAATAAGATTTTTTTTTAAAGAATTTGGGTTGCGATTTCAATGGTTTCAAAACTTATATTATCTTTTCCGTATTTCTCATGGTTTAGATTTCTGGGTTTGGCTTTCTTTTACTACGTTGCGTCTTTAGGCGTTGCGTAGTATTAGGGCCGTCACGGGCCAATTCTGGGTCGTGACATTTAAGGATGTGCTTATAGACTACCCTGCCCTCACAAGTTTGATCGCCATCACAACGCAGGTAGTCAAGCAAGATCCTAGGGGCTTTATCTACATGTAACCGCAATATGTAGTAACGAGTATGACATATGCCATGTTAAGATAAAGACAAACCACAATAGTATACTGCCGTATCGAGTCTTTATCAAAATGTGCAAACCAGATATAATAACAATAAATACACATATCCCGATAAAGACAAGTCAAATAATATACTATAAAACTGAGCAGGATTGTTCTGTACATACATATCCCTAGTATCCATATATATACATATACAACACTGGCCTCTAGGGCATATACATCCAACAATCTACCACTTGCACTAAAGGCCAGTGATTTGCGTACCGAATACCCAACGTCTGCTCTAAGGCCAGCTGCTGGCGTACCGCATACGCAACATCCCAAAAAGTCGCTCGAACTGTGCTTGAGGGAGGGCCTTTGTAAATGGATCTGCCGTGTTGTCTTTCATATCCACTCTCCGGACCTCGATCTCCTGGCGATCTATGATCTCCCTGATCAGGTGATACCGCCTTAAGATGTGCCTGGATTTCTGATGGGACCGTGGTTCCTTCGCTAAAGCTATAGCCCCATTGTTATCACAATACACTAGTATTTGATCAACAATAGATGGAACTACCTGAAGTTCGGCTTTGAACTTCTTTATCCAGACCGCCTCTTTTGTGGCATCGCTTGCAGCAATGTATTCAGCCTCCATCGTCGAGTCTGCGACGGTATCCTGTTTGGAACTCTTCCAACATACCGCCCCTCCGTTGAGGGTAAACACAAAACCCGAGACAGACTTGCTGTCATCCTTGTCACTCTGGAAGCTTGAGTCGGTAAAGGACTCGTACCTGAGGTCTCCATTACCGTAAATCAGGAACATCTCCTTAGTCCTTCTTAGGGACTTTAGAATGTTCTTTACTGCTGTCCAGGGGTTCTCACCTGGGTCTGACTGATACCGGCTCACCACACTTAGCACGTAAGCTACATCTGGTCTTGTACATAGCATCGCATACATTATAGATCCTACCGCCGAAGCGTAGGGTATAGTGCTCATGCGAACCCTCTCCTCGTCGGTCTTGGGAGACAACATCTTGGAGAGGGTGATTCCGTGCAATGCGGGTATGATACCGCACTTGGAATCTTCCATACTAAATCTCTTTAGTACGGTCTGTATGTACCTGGACTGTGAAAGTCCCAGTAGTCTCTCGGATCTATCTCTGTAGATCTTGATCCCCAGAATGTACGAGGCATCACCTAGGTCTTTCATAGAGAACCTTTGTGATAAGAATAGCTTGACCGACTGTAGCTTAGGAATGCCATTTCGTATCAAAAGAATGTCATCCACGTACAAGACTAGGAATACGACAGTTCGTCCTACAATCTTCTTATAAATACATGGCTCAACTTCATTTTTGATGAAGTCAAAGTCCTTGACTGTCTCACCAAAACAGATGTTCCAGCTCCGCGATGCTTGCTTCAATCCATAAATGGATTTGAGCAGCTTGCACACCTTCCTGCTGCTCCCACTGTCTATAAAACCTTTTGGCTGATCCATGTAAATGCACTGTTCTAAACTTCGGTTTAGAAAAGCCGTTTTTACGTCCATCTGCCAGATCTCATAGTCATGGAAGGCAGCAATGGCAAGCAAGATCCTAATGGATTTGAGCATAGCTACTGGAGAAAAGGTTTCGTCATAGTCCACTCCTGGTCTTTGATGAAAACCTTTTGCAACGAGTCTAGCCTTATAGGTTTCCACCTGCCCATCCACACCAAGTTTCTTCTTATAGATCCATTTGCATCCAACGGGTTTTACCCCAGCTGGAGCAACTTCCAGGGTCGACGCTTTATTGGCGTACATGGACTCCATTTCAGATTGCATAGCATCTATCCACTTATCAGAGTCCCTACTGATAATGGCCTGTCTGAAACTAGTAGGATCATCTTCTTCCAAGATGCAATCCTCTCGATCCCCATCTATGAGAAAATTGTAGTATCTCTCGGGCGGATAAGAAATCCTACTAGATCTGTGGAGTTGCTGAGGTTTGTCCGGGGTTATTGAATCCTGAGATTCTACCAAATCTTCAGTTGCAGTTTGTCCCTCTGGAATTTCTTCCAGTTCTACCGTGCTCCCACTAATTTCTTTTGCAAGAAATTCCTTTTCTAAGAAGACAGCATGGCGAGCTACAAACACTTTCTGTTCCTCGGTGCGGTAGAACTGATATCCTTGCGATTGCTTAGGATATCCTACAAACTTACACAAAACTGACTGTGCCTCGAGTTTGTCCGGGTTCTGCTTCTTTACAAAAACTGGACAACCCCATATCTTAATAAAATTAAGGTACGGTCTCTTCCACTCCCACAGTTCATATAGGGTGGTAGGCACGGATTTGGTAGGAACCCTATTCAATAGATAGGCTGCTGTTTCAAGCGCAAGTCCCCAAAATGAAAGAGGTAACTCAGCAATACTCATCATGGAGCGAACCATATCCAATAGGGTACGATTCCTCCGCTCCGATACACTGTTGTGCTGTGGTGTATAAGGAAGAGTAAGCTGAGAGAGAATTCCATTCTCTTTTAAGTAACCTTGGAATTCTGTGCTTAAGTACTCTCCTCCTCTATCAGATCGGAGGATCTTGATACTTTTTCCAGTTTGGTTCTCTACTTCATTTCTGAATTCTTTGAATTTCTCAAAAGCTTCAGATTTGTGTTTCATGAGATACACATATCCGAATCCAGAGAGATCGTCAGTGAATGTGATGAAATATGAGAACCCACCCCTTGCATGTAGAGACATTGGACCACATACACCACTGTGTATGAGTCCCAAGAGCTCTGCTGCTCTTTCTCCATGCCCGGAGAACGGGGATTTGGTCATCTTTCCTTTTAGACAAGACTGACAAGTTTCATAAGATGAAAATTCGAACGTATTCAAGAATCCATCTTTATGTAACTTACTTAGTCTTTTCTCTCCGATATGACCAAGTCTACAAAGCCACAAGTAGGATTCGTTCGTATCTGAACTCTTCCTCTTGCGTGTGTTTTGTACATTGAGAATTGTGTTTTGATTTAGAACATAGATACCATTACATAGTGTACCTTCTGCAACCAGTACCTTATCACGGTAAATGTTCATGATATTTCTATCAAGAACAAAGTTATATCCATCTTTATCAAGTAAAGAAACAGATATGATGTTGCAAAGCATGGAAGGCACATAGCAGCAATTGTTCAAAATCATAGTATTGCTATTTGGCAATACTAGGTGATTTTCACCGACGGCAGCAGCATTAACTTGTGCTCCATTCCCCATTCTGAAGGACATATCATTAGGTCTAACTATCCTACTTTTTCTCAGTCCCTGCAATAAATTACAGATATGAGATCCTGATCCGGTATCGAGTACCCAGGAGGTAGGACTGACCGAAAAATAGTTCTCAACAACAAGAACACCTGAAGAAGACGCAACAGTATGTTTATTCTTCGATGGGTTTATCAAGGAATTCAAACTTTCCTCCTTCCCTTGCTCATACTTATGACAGTTGTCGTAAGTTAGAGCCGAACCGACGTTCCCCAGACCCGAATAAGAATTCGGATCGGTCAAGTAATATATTTTATTATCTTGATTAGGGCATGAAATGGTTGCTACCTGGAGAGAGAGAGGGAAAACACTCAGTGTGCACTCCTGCAAGATTAGATTGGTTATTAATTTATCTAACCAGGATGGCTCCCATTATTTCCTCAAATTCTTCTTCAAACCCAAAAAGAAGAACCAGTCAGGATTAATCGCACGTCACAATACTTGCTTAACCTTTCAGCCAGGCTCGTGTCGATACTTCGAGGGAGGTTTTCCAACGCTTTCGCGAAGTTCCTTAATTACATAACCTCTTTTCCCTGGAGGCGTAGCCCCGCTAACACCGTTCTAGACACCTACTTGGTTTATAGCATTGATTGTTAAGTGAAATGATCTTCCGAGAGTAATCCTACTCATCAGTGGGATCGGGATCCAACTATCATTGTGTGATGCACTAGATGGAATCCACTCTAGTCACCACACTCCAGAAGGTATGCTAAATCTGCAAGTTTCCCGTATGTTTGAAACTCCCGATGTGGTTTTTGCCCCAAGCGTTCTATGACCTTGACGGATGCCAACAAATCATAAAGCGCAAGTCAAGTTCTACTCGTCATTGTCTTTATTAATTTAGACTCACCCATACATGCCCGTGACGGATGCCAACAAGGCTGCATGACTGTCCTAAATTAATGCATATCCATGCAACAAATAAGTATCATTCAGCTACCGCACACTATGCCTTGACGGATGCCAACAAACATAGCACGAATACTAAATGCTACTTATCTGAAATGACGGAGGGCTACGGCTGGGTTTTTGGCGAAAAACCCGTTAACGTAATGAACTTGATATCGTTGAAGGAACCTGAGTAGTTTTGTAAATATATAGTGGCGAAAACTTTTGCTAAAGAGGTCACTCCCTGTGAAGGGATCTCGGCTCTTTCCTCGTTGAATGAGGTGCAGGATATTCCAAACTGAAGACCTCAATGCAAAGCAAAAATAGTCAACAATATTAAAGTTATTACCCTGACGCAAACTTTTACTCAAGTGGTCACACCCGGTGAAGGGATCTTGGCCCTTGCCTCATCGAATGAGATACAGGATATTCCAAATTGAATACCACTATGCAAAGCAAAAGAGAACGTCTGTAATGTCAGTTTTTAAAGCTTGGTTCAAACAATATCTTTTAGGTTTATTATCTTGCATTAATTAAAATTAATGCGGTCCCATCAATTTGTAACCTATCACACCAGAAAAGAACGAAAATAAAATGTATGTATATGCCATCCGCATTCGCCACGGGGCCCCGTCATCACCCGTTAGGTTACATAACTAACGACAGAGCGAGGGCTGGACTAGCGCGGGTGTACTTGTGGACTACCATTGGCCCCACTAGTATGATCTCCATCATAGTCCTGGTAGTCAAGTACACATCCTAAGGGTTTTATCAACATGTGAGAGGAAGACAACATCACTTATACAAGTCAGCATATTAAGACAAAGTGCAACCAGATAGCATACAATCATGTCGAGCAAGAAAGTGCTCTCTCTATATATCCATGCATCCACTATAATATACATCACATGTACAATAATGGCTTCTAGGGCATACATATATAGAATAGGTAGACCCGGTAAGGTACCCCGGGGCAAGATGCTCGAGATGTAGACGATGAGCCTGGCAGGGGCAGGCTTCCTATCGGTGATATTAGGCTCGGCGGACATCCGGACGATACCGACCGCAATCGTGAGATTTGATGATATGGGGCTGATCCGGACAGACGTAGCCTGAGAGATGAGATTTATGTGTCGCTGATGGACACGGTTTTCATGCTATTTTCGAGTGTCGATGCTTGGCACTCTGGTCCTATACCGATCTTTCTGTGTCGTTGCTGGACACGCATTCAATGATGCATTCATATATGATACTCTTGACAAATAGTTACTTTATGATACGGACATGAGTACTTGGTATTACACTTATGCTTATTTTATTACCCTTGTCACTACTAGATGTTTCGGTGTTATATTATTGTATATTATCGTATGACCTAGGAGATCGTCATACATTCGGTTTCTAATCGGTGATGTCTTCTACTCACGAGTTGGAAACTCACCCCTTCGTGCCACAGTTTCATGCAGGTTCGGCCGTATAGGTTCCGTTGCGGCTTGCTGGCACATCATTTCTTTCAGGCGATTGCTTGATAGGTGGGTTCACTTGCATCGTGACCACCATTGCACCTATACATTTATTTCAGTTGTATCTAGTTAAAGGATCCATCAACCAGACTTGTATATTTAGTAGACTTAGAAACCCACAGTTGTTTATTCTTTCGGCCCTAGAGTCGCGCTTATGTATTTATTGTTTTTTGGCTTTTCTTGATGATGTTTAGTTTTCTTGCTGTGTTTTGATCCTCGCCCATCGGCGTTATATACTTATTATCTGCGTGGTTGTTTCCGCCTTTTGGCATAGAGCTAGCTCCCGCTTAGGGATTCCTTTTATTATATTGCTTGTACCGTTTTCGGGTTAAAATATACAAGGGAGGTGCTGCCCAAATTTTCAATAACGAAAATGTTTTCAAGTTAGATACAAATACTGTGTTTTCATATATCATTACTTATGTATTTAAAGAAAGAACTTGTTTTCGTTATACCGTCATTTCAAAACTCCACCTCCACTATTGTCCCTAAAAGGTTTAGATTTCTGGGCTTTTGGCTTACTTGAATTAGGTAGGGTCATATAGATTTCACATGATTCAAGTGCCAGTCACGTGCCTTTCCGGGTCGTGAAAAAGTTGGTATCAGAGTGTTAGGTTTAACCTTCGTTCGAGTCTAGGGCGTATATATATATTCGGAACATAGGCTTGACCTTACGGAACTTAGGATTGGCCAAGGGGGTATTAGACCAGAACTTTCGTCGCGTAGGTTGACCTTAGTTGATGGAGTAGGTGACTTAAGTAGAGTAACGTACCGTGTGTATGTTCCGCGGCATACATATGATACGCTACTCCGGTTAAGTAGCCTTAGGATGTACATTTCTTAGGCACTTTATTTCTATTCGCTCTTATGATCTATCCCCATCGATGTCGGATTGTGGTTTCTGTTACCACGGTTACACGAGCAGAGAGAGCTGCGGCTAGAGTTGCGGTCAGCACGAGCTCGTCATGAACGAAGACTGACTAGGATGTATTCCGGTGACATAAGCGTTTCAATATATCGTTTTACTAGGTTCTCTAATTGACTCGACCATTCGAGATCTACACCAGATGACCGGGCCATTTCTAGAGGCCAGCAAGATTGCGAAGATTATTATGGCACCGTCTACTCCAGGTGACTGAGGTATTGTCTAGAGTGCGGACAGATGAGCCAGCTGTTGATGCGACTGACAAGATATCGCCCCAGATGTTTGAAGCTATTGCAGCACGAGTTTATACTTGGGTATATGATAGAAGTGAAGGGTTACCCTAGTTCCCCAGCCAACTTCTGTGGCCAATTGCGAAACAAAAATTTTAAGACGATCAAAACTTTGGCACTAGAATAAAACTTAACCCTGATCTTTCCATAAAACTAATTAGCTAAAATAGAGTTCTATCTACTAAGAAAGAAGTTATACCAAGAGGCTCGAGTCTTTCGGTCTTCTTTCCTCGTCATGTGCTCCAAGTGGTCTCCTTGAACTTGCTAGATCTCCAACTCCGTCTCCATCGGTCCTCCGGGATCGAGCTTGTTCTGCGGCCTTCCTTTGTCGTAGATGATCCACCCGGGGAGTATGATCCATGGCTCAAGCTCTTTGCTATATGTCAAAAGAGCAACTAGAGAACTTGGGATGCTAGTCCAAGTAATCTAGGATTTAGTGGAGGGTGTCCAAGTGTTCTATCTCTTTCTAGCCTCTTCACTTGTATCTCAACACATGAGAAATGTAGTGAAGAGGAAGAAGATAAAGGTGGAGGAGAAAGCTAGAGGAGGGAGGAGATGAGATCTCAAGAGAAAATAATGAAGCATCAAGTGAGAGAAAATCACACACCATGGTTTTTTGTGTGAATTCTTTCAATAAACAATTAACAACCATGCTTCAATAGTAACTCCAAATGAATTATAAATTTATTTGTGAATTATTAAAGCATGGTCATCACCATTCCTCCCATACCTTTTACTTTCCACCTCATTTCCAATTATCAAATAAAAGGAAAATACATAATGAGGTGGCCACCTTCTATAAGGAAATCTGTAGTAAATACGGATTTCAGTCTGCTGTACAAATATACCGGCAATTAGATAAAATACCGAACGTCCAAAAGAGATAGAATAATACGAAGAACATAATACGAGAATATATATATCGAAATACATATATGCAAATTATTAAATCAACACCTGATCTAATAATCCGGCTCAAACCCGAGCCGGCTAGTATTACCAACTGTCCGATCGAAAATCCAAGTACAAAGTACATCAATCGATCGAACCCTGCACGTATCCAATACGGCTACTACATCATTTCGCCAGAATCAGGGAAACCCTCTGTGTGGGACTCTAAAGACTCGACAGTACTCTGGCAGTGGGTATAACCACAAGCACGTCAGCGGCACTAGGTGTTCGTAACGGCTCCCAAGTACCTGTCGAAAAGCAAGGCCGACGAGCAAGCTTGTCCGAACTCCTACTGAGCCTATCCGTGAAAATATCCGTACAGTCCGGTCTCTTCGTCAAAGAGTATCGTATATCGGGTCTAGGGGATGGTGAACATTAGACCCTAACAACCTGATAAGTCGTGCCGATGTGGCTCAGGACCAATCCGGGAAACTACTGATCAACCTGTCAGTAAATCCCAAGTGCCTTGGACAAGGTCTTATGGTCCTGACCAATCGAATCACAGTGAGATATCGACTCCCTATACCGGGAGAGACGAATCCCCGACAATCGCTCACTGCCTCCATGTGGCTCGGGACTGAACCCAACCAAAACCTGTTTGCACGACTTAGTAGAGCCGTGATAGGGTTGTGATCAAAGTTCAGTGGGAACTCACACGAGATAAATGCCGATCTCGGGTCCAAGGACTAACCTGTACACATGTCACCTGAGAACTTCCATCTGACGATAGGTATAGTACCACATGGAAGTTCTCGGCGAGTCCGTCCAGTGTACTCACCCCAGTGAGCACCTGTATACGATCTTGGGTACATCAGACCAATGGCTGCGGGACCAACCATCCCCCGACGGGGGTAGAAACGTATACACTAGTCTACTCTGGAGTATCAATGCCCAGTCTCGATACTCACGCGACTAGGGACCATTTAAGGATGTGCTTATAGACTACCCTGCTTCCACAAGTATGACTGCCATCACAACGCAGGTAGTCAAGCAAGATCCTAGGGGCTTTATCTACATGTAACCGCAATATGTAATAACGAGTATGACAATGCCATGTTAAGATAAAGACAAACTACAATAGTATACTACCGTATCGAGTCTTTATCAATATGTGCAAACCAGATATAATAACAATAAATACACATATCCCGATTAAGACAAGTCAAATAATATACTATAAAACTGAGCAAGATTGTTCTATACAAACATATCCTTAGTATCCATATGTATACATATACAACACTGGCCTCTAGGGCATATACATCCAACAAGAAGAACGCTAGTCACCCATGGATGAATGACTAGGACATGTGGTTCGTTTGCATACCCCGATGCTAGATCGCTAGATTGGCTAGCTTCAACTAGAATAAGACCTCACACAGGCGTATTGTGAGTCGATCGAGACAGGACGAGCGTAAGCGCATCACTCCGATAATTTGAACGAGTTCCCAAGAAGGTAATTGGAAAGATGCTTACTACAGGATATTAGGGATACCGAGTTCGTAGCTTCCGAAATGAGACTCTAGATATGAGTGTAGCCGGTTGGAGCGCAGTTCACACAGCTATGAAGAGATAATTCCGAATTGGTCCACATTGAAAAAAAGTAAGAGGTTCGAACGAGATCTTTTCGAGATGACATTCCACTCCGTTGACATCAGAGACTGGATGCCTATGTAGAAGCGTAGAACGCATCCATAATTCCAGAGAAAATTCATGAAAGGATTGCAGCTGTTCCGGAATAAGAAATGGATTTAGTAAAGAGTGCCAACTTCCGGGCAGTCCAGCAGAGACGAGATTGGGAAAGAGACCCTGATAGGATATTTCTGTAATACTACACGAGAAGACTTGACCCAGGATCAGAGTTATCGCACACTCTTAGTGGGCAGAGGTTGCCATCATTGACGTGTTACATTACGAGCGACCATGTTAATTGGTCAGGAAATCTTCAGAGAAGTGCCAGAGCGGGACTGTTTCCGTCGGTACTCCGAATCGGGCTATCGAGCCGAGAGGGCGTATAACTAGTAATCCATAGAGAGAGATAACAAGACCTAAGGGCAAAAGGTGGCAGACCGTGAACATGAGGCAAGTAGATACTTGCTCTACTAGCTTTGGATGCACCGACACCCTTCAACATTGAAGGAGGAGCATATCGACGATAGTATTTATGATTTGCGATTTGGTGATTCGAATATCACGTTTCCGTTATTTTGGATTTCCAGTACTTCGACGATTCATTTTATGATTGATATTTCATATGTGCACCACAGTGCACTTGATTCGTGTTTTGTATATCAGCTGTGTTGATTGTTGTTTTCATGCATATTCATTGCAATTGATATTGATTTTTACGCATTTCGAGACATTTGATTTTGATTTCATGCACAAAGTGTGCACATGAATTGACTTGATGCATTCGGTATAGTTACATGAGTTTTCAGTATTGGTATGATTTTGTGCACGCAGATGCACATGCTTGTGAGTTTACATACCACGGTATACTTGATTTGATTTTTGTTAGTTATGTATATGCCCTAGAGGCCATTGTTGTACATATGATGTATATTATAATGGATGCTTGGATATATATATAGAGAGGACTTTCTTTCTCGTCATGATAGTATGCTATTTGGTTTCCCTTTATCTTAACATGTTGACTTATATTAGTTTATTGTCTTACACTCACATGTTGATAAAGCCCTTAGGATCTGTACTCGACTACTGGGACTATGATGAGATCATACTAGTAGGGCCACGGTAGTCGATGTGTACATCCTATAAATGTTCCTAGTCATGGGTGTGTCGAGACAGGGCATCGATACACCAGAGTACACTAGCGTATACGCATCTTGAACCATATGATGGGCGATGGATGATCCCATATCCATCAGTGTTTTGACATCAGAGATGGTGTATGGGTGCTCAGTGGAGACTGGGTACACTGGACAGACTCTCCGAGAACTCCCAGATGGTGATATACCACACGTCAGATGACAGTTCTCCGGTGACACTGGTACAGGGTAGTCTGTAGACCCGAGATCGTCATAGAGTCTTATGTGATTCCCACTGTGCTTTGATTTCCACCGTACCACATCCAAGAGGACGTGCAAAACGGTGGCTTTTGGGTGCAGTCCCGAATCACATGGAGGTAATGAGCGATAGGAGGGGATTCTTCTCTCCCGATATAGAGAGTTGATATTGTGCTGTGATCGATTGGCTATAACTGGAAGTCCCTGGACAGGGCTGATATAGAGATTTACTGGTAAGTGTTACCGGTAGTTTCTTGACGCGTTATGAGCCTCACATCGACACGACTTATCGGTTACTGGGGTCTGACGTATACCACCCCTAGACTAGATATGCAACATATCAGACGAAGAGAACGGACTGTACGGGAGTGTTACTGATTGGATTCACAGGAGAATGTACAGGTTAGCTTGTTGATCTTCTGATCGCTCAATACCTGGGTGGCTGTTACGTTTAACTGACCGCTTGCATCTTGTGGGTGTTTGATATGATCATCACATGCTACCGGCGTATTGACGATTCTTTAGAGTCCTACACAGAGGTTTCTTGACTCAGGGAAAACGGAGTAGGGGAACATATGTGATATGTGCACGACCGAGGATAATGCGATATGAGATTCCGTATTATATTCTCGTGATATTTAGATATGAACCGGGTCATCGGATCAAGTGTTGATTCGATGAATCGGTACATGATATATTAGTCAGTTATATTCAATATAGCCGGATTGTCGGATCAAGTGTTGATTCGATAATTTAATGTATAATATTATATATGATATATTGCATTACATTATCTAATATTGGCTCGCTTTCTTATTTCATGTTCTCACCGGATAATACATTGATATATATGCGATATATATTAATTGTATTATTTTCTTTTGTTACAAATATATAATATATATGTGATATATATTATTGTAACATGATATGATTACTAATGCAACATGTTTAGTGGAGATTAAACAAGGTTAGGGTTTTAATTGGGTTAGTTCTTTCATGAACCTTCTAGAAGGTTTTCTTTTGTCATGAGCTTAGATATTATGGTTGATATTTTCTAGTGACTCATCCTTTATCCCAACCCAAACCCTAGCCTTAGTTAATTCTCTACATGAGTTAGTCTAGTCATAGTTAACCATGGTTGCATTATTAATCATATATCATTTCATTATTCATCACAAAAGTTTTTATCCATTATTTCTTCTTCTTCTTCAACCTTGAGCTTTGAGAAAGCTTTTTAGGTTTTGAGTTTTGTGATGATTAGTGTGAGAATTTGAAAAACAAAGAGAGCCCAAATACAACTTCATCATCCTCATCTAATCTAGCCAATTAGATTAGGGTGTTCACCTCATTAGAGAGAGATAGCTTGAGTTATAGAAACTTCGAGATAGATCATCAGAGAAAAGGAAGACTATAAGCTAGCATGGATCGTTCGAGTTGTGGAGCCTCTCTTGAGTTCGGGAGATCGTGGATCGCGGCGAAGGGACTTCTACTCGGAGCTTATGAAGCGAAGGGGCGGACTACAAAGGTTGTAATCCCTCACACATAGTTGTAAAGATGTTTTCTTGCATGTTAAACCCTAATAATCTAACAAAGTTCCCGGCTTTGGATTGTTCGGCACGTCTAAATTTTTATTCAGACATGGTTGATGCCTTATTTACCCTTATAAAAGTGCCTAGGAACCCTACAATTTAGTGTATGTCGTATACCGTTGACTTTGATAATGATACTTGATGTTCATTTTCGTTCACCATGTGCACCTGATTGAGATTCTTGCGCACACTTAGCGCACTTGATGTGATTTTGTGCGCACCAGATGCACTAAAAATCGAGATTCTTCGTGCATATCTGATGTACCTGATATTGTTGTCGTGCACACCCGTTGCACTTGACAGATGTTTTTTTGCACACCGGTTGCACTCAGTTTTGTTTCTGTGCATATTCGTAGCACCTGTATCTGGTTTCGATTTCCGTGCGCACCAGACGCACGTTGTATTTTTGTACGCTATATTTGAGATTGATTTCATTTTGAGCATCATGTTTTTACGACTTATACTATATGGTATAGTAACTGAGCAGGACTACTCCGAGGACAGTACCTGAATATATTTTACATGCATCGATATTTACCGAAGTGATTTCTAAATATGAGCTATAGTCTCAATATTTTCTTACGTGTCCATGATGACACGAAACCTTACTAAGGAAACCCTTCTAAATTATTTTCAAAAGGGCAGAACGTGTATGTTAAACAAAAGATATGTATGTATAGTTATTTTCCTTATAATGGACGTCCGCTATTTATGCCGTGATACGCGCATCGCGCGGCGATTTGAAAAAGATTTTGCATGCATTTTTCGATGATTTCACAATTTTAAAAAGATGCGTACTATATATGTATTATCGTTTGAGTATATCATATTGGTTTCATATTGGATTCTGACATTGTATTTTCGCCATAACTCTGATGATTGCTTGATGCTTGACGGAGTTTTGATTTTAATTTCTACACTCGTTTTTCATGCGCATGCATTGCGCTAAGATGTATTTTAAGTATTTATGATTTCGGAGCCCCGACTATTTGATTGTATTGCTGAAATGTTTTAGTAGTTGGGGGAGTTTTAAATTTAA
The DNA here is from genome assembly GCA_030015575.1 of Agapanthus africanus. Lineage (NCBI taxonomy): Eukaryota > Viridiplantae > Streptophyta > Magnoliopsida > Asparagales > Amaryllidaceae > Agapanthus > Agapanthus africanus. The sequence continues at coordinate 370,226,474 of CM057342.1, forward strand.
ATTCGGGTACCGAATATATTTAAGGGGGGAAGATTGTAACATTTCAGAAAATAAAATATTATTTTTGGGAATTTAAATAATTAATTTAATAAATATTATGAATATTTTAAAAATATGGAGATTGGTTTTGAATGAAATGGTATAATTATATACCGATAGTTTAGAAAATATTTGGAAAATTGATATAATTATAAATTTCGATGGTGTTAAGTTGATTTGGACAATTTATAAAATCATATACGACTAATTATATACAAGTTATTACTAAACTCGATTAATTTTTAGTAATTGTGAGTTAATCTTGCTTATGTGTGTAAGTCCATATTGCGACCCCCGGTTCTTACGGGGAGGCGGAAACGGTATAAAAAACGAATTTTTATCGCAAGAGGCAACATGGACTAAACTATGGTCGGGATCGTTACCTAAACTAAAACTAGCAAACTAAGCTAAAGATATTTAGCTACTCGGATAGAGATGGTTATACCTAGCTTGTCTTGAACTCCTTCTCTTCAAGCTCCGGTGGTGGTCCGATGGCTCCTTCTCGTCGTCTCCGTACGCCGAAGATAGATCCACTTGAAAGCTCCAACCTTTAGCTCCTTCTTCGGTCTTTGAAGAAACTAGTTCACTTGGTTTGCTAAACCTAGTGAACTAGAATGAGTAGAGAGGAAAATAGAATGGGATTTTATCTATGGTTCTTGATTCTCAACTCATGAGACAAGAGAACCATAGATCAAGAGAGGGAGCAAGAGGTTGAGGGTGAGAGCAAGGGGAGAGCTCAAGAACAAGAGAGAGAATGAGCATGAAAGAATGAGGCTCACTTTTCTCTCTCACCCTCTCATAATCCAAAGTGATCATAACTCATCATATCAAAAAAGTCTTTTTGGTGATGGTTAGAAGCAACCATAAGGTTATCATATCATGCACTCATTTTACTCAAAAAGCAAGCAAGAAAAAAGTCTTTGGCATGAAATGATAACCATGGTTATCATGATGGTCAACTAGTCAAGCCTAGTCAACCGGTCAACAAGTCAACAAAAGTCAACAAGTCACCAAAGTCAACAAGTCAACAAAAGTCAACAAGTCAACAACCATATCACCATAATACTTAATTAATATAATAGTTAATCACATATCATATTCTCATTAGGGTTGAGCAAAAAGTCAAAAGTCAACGGTCAACTGTCAACAACCCTAATGAGAATCCACTGCCTCTGCCTCCCTGTCAACTGTGCATACACACCCGCATCCGCGTTCCGAGGAACACGAATGCAAACTGGATAAATCCAATCCCATAAGGTACACTAGGATCTGGCTTAAACCAAAGCCCGCTAGTGTAAACTTGTCCGGACACTGTACGTGCACACGTGCACGGATGTGACCGAACCCTGTCGCAAAACCATGCGACCTGTCGCAATACCATGCGACCTCTACTCTTTTGCCTAAAGGCGAAAAGCTTTCTGTGTGGGACTCTAAAGACTCGACACTACGCTGGCAGTGGGTTTAACCACAGACCGCAAGCGGCACTAGCTGTGCGTAACGGTCCCCAGGTAATGCCGACAAGAAGACCGACGAGGCGAAACCCATCTGAACTCCTACTGAGCCTGAGTGTGACATTCTCCATACAGTCCGGTCTGTTCGTCTGATACATCGCATGGCGGGCCTAGGGGGCGGTAAACGTCAGTCCCCCAATAGCGGTACAAGTCGTGCCGGAGTGAAGCCCAATACACCCTGAGATAACACTGGAAACCTACCAGTATATCTCGTTTGCCCTGGCCAGGGACTACTCGTGTAATGGCTCTCCTAGACACAGCGCGATGTCAACCCCCAATACCGGGAGAGACGAATCCTGTCTAACCGTCACTGCCTCCAAGTGCTTCGGGACTGCACCCAACCACCACCTGTTTGCACGACTCCTTTGAGCCGTGGTAGGGTAGTGATCAAAGTACAGTGGGAACACACCCGAGGCGAAGTGACAGTGTCAAGTCAGCGGACTAAGCTGTACTCATGTCACCTGGGAACTGATAACTGACGATAGGTATAATACCAACTAGTCAGTTCCCGACGAGTCCTGTCCAGTGTACCCGTAACCTAACGAGCACCCGCATACTATCTCAAGTACGACGTACTGACGGCTGTGGGACAGACCGTCTCCCACACTGGGATGAGAAGCGCATGCGCTGGTCTACTCCGGAGTATCGATGCCCTGTCTCGATAGTCCTGCGACCAGGGACCTGAATAAGGATGTGCTTATAGATTACCCAGCCCCCACTAGTGTGACTGCCATCACAACGCTGGTAATCAAGCAAAGATCCTAAGGGCTCCACTAATGCGTATAAGTGATATATTGAAATAAACACAAGTACACATTGAAGTAGAAACAAACCAAGTAGCATACTACTATTTTGAGCAAGATTGTATATACAAGGTGAATATCCCAAGCATCCATTAAGTAATATACAAACTAGTATGATACAGTAATGGCCTCTAGGGCATATACACTAACAATCTCCCACTTGCACTAAGGCCATGTACTGGCGTATCGAAGACCTATCATCTCGATCAGCCGCTCGAACTGAGTCTGGGGCAGGGCCTTGGTGAATGGATCAGCAGTGTTATCTTCTGAAGCGACTCTCCGAACCTCGATCTCCTGGCGATCTACGATCTCCCTGATCAGGTGATACCGCCTTAAGATGTGCCTGGATCTCTGATGGGACCTGGGTTCCTTCGCTAATGCTATAGCCCCGTTGTTGTCGCAATACAGAGGTATTGGATCAACAATGGACGGAACCACCTGAAGTTCTTTCAAGAACTTCCTCATCCAGACAGCTTCTTTTGCGGCATCAGATGCAGCGATGTATTCCGCTTCCATCGTCGAGTCTGCAACGGTTTCTTGTTTGGAACTCTTCCAACACACCGCCCCTCCATTGAGGGTAAAGACAAAACCCGACATGGACTTGGAATCATCCTTGTCACTCTGGAAGCTGGAGTCAGCAAAGGCCTCGATCTGGAGGTCTTTTCCGCCATACACCAAGAACATCTCCTTAGTCCTTCTCAGGTACTTGAGAATGTTCTTTACCGCTATCCAGTGTTTCTCCCCAGGGTTTGACTGATACCGGCTTACCACACTCAGTGCATAAGCTACATCCGGTCTGGTACACAACATCGCATACATTATAGAGCCTACCGCAGAAGCGTAGGGTATAATAGACATGCGATCCCTCTCCAAATCAGTCTTGGGAGACATCTCTTTAGAGAGGGTGATCCCGTGACAAGCTGGTAGGTTACCACGCTTGGAATCTTCCATACTGAATCTTTTCAGTACGGTGTCGATGTACCTGGACTGAGAAAGTCCCAATATCCTCTTGGATCTATCACGATGGATCCGGATCCCCAGGATGTATGAGGCATCACCCAGGTCTTTCATGGAGAACCTTTGTGACAAGAACCCCTTGACAGATTGTAGCATAGGAATATCATTTCCTATTAAGAGAATGTCATCCACGTATAAAACGAGGAATACTACAGTTCTCGCTACAAATCTACTATAGATGCATGGTTCATCTGGATTTTTGATAAAGCCAAATTCTTTGACCGTCTCATCAAAGCAGATGTTCCAACTCCGCGATGCCTGCTTTAGTCCATAGATGGACTTAAGCAACTTGCACACCTTTCCGCTGCTCCCACTCTGAATGAAACCCTCTGGCTGGTCCATATAGACACACTCCTCTAAATTTCCATTTAGAAAAGCTGTCTTTACGTCCATTTGCCAGATCTCATAATCGTGGAAGGCAGCAATGGCAAGAAGGATCCGAATGGATTTCAGCATGGCTACTGGAGAAAAGGTTTCGTCGTAGTCCAAGCCAGGTCTTTGACGAAAACCCTTTGCTACCAGCCTAGCTTTATAGGTCTCAACCTGTCCATCTACACCAATCTTCCTTTTGAAGATCCACTTGCATCCTACGGGTTTTACCCCGCCTGGAGCAATGTCCAACGTCCATACCTTGTTGGTGTACATGGACTCCATTTCGGTCCGCATTGCATCCAGCCATTTCACTGAGTCAACGCTCTGAACGGCCTGCTGGAAGCTAGTAGGCTCATCATAATCTATGATGCAATCCTCTCTATCCCCGTCTATGAGAAAACCGTAGTATCTCTCAGGCGGATGAGACTGCCTACTACTTCTGCGGAGCGGCGTAGGAATGTCCTGTTCTTCCGAACCTTCTGGTTCCACTAAACTTTCAGTAACAGTCCGTGGTTCTGGAATTTCTTCCAGTTCTACTGTGCTCCCACTTATCTGGTTTTCCAAAAACTCAGTTTCCAAGAAGTAGGCATGACGAGAAACAAGAACTTTTTGTTCCTCTTCACAGTAGAAGAAATATCCTTTTGAGTTCTTTGGATACCCCACAAACTTGCACTGTACTGAGCGTGCCTCGAGCTTGTCCGCATGCTGCTTTTTGACAAAAGCCGGACATCCCCATGTCTTAATGTGCTTAAGACAGGGTCTCTTCCCACACCACATTTCATATGGTGTGGAAGGCACAGTCTTAGTCGGAACTCGGTTCAAAAGGTACGCTGCTGATTCTAGCGCATACCCCCAGAATGATCGCGGTAACTCAGCATTACCCATCATGGACCGCACCATATCCAATAGGGTGCGGTTCCGTCTCTCCAATACACCGTTATGTTGCGGGGTGTATGGAGGAGTAAGCTGAGAGAGAATTCCGTTCTCTTTTAAATAGTCCAGGAACTCGGCACTTAAGTATTCTCCACCTCGATCCGATCTTAGAATCTTAATACTTTTGCCGGTCTGTTTCTCTACTTCATTCTTATACTCCTGGAATTTTCCAAAGGCCTCGGACTTATGTTTCATCAAGAAGACATAACCGTACCTTGAGAAGTCATCCGTAAAAGTAATGAAGTAAGAATGTCCGCTTCGGGCATGTGTAGACATTGGACCGCACACGTCACTGTGTACGAGTCCCAAGAGCTCGCTCGCTCTTACTCCATGTCCAGTAAACGGAGTCTTTGTCATCTTTCCTTTGAGACAAGATTGACAAGTGGCATACGATTGATATTCGAACGCATTCAAATATCCTTCTGTATGTAACTTAGTCAACCTTCTCTCATTGATGTGACCCAATCTACAATGCCATAAGAAAGTCTGATTTATTTCCGGAGACTTTCTTTTGTATGTATTCTGGACGTTGAAAATTTGTGGTTGGTTTAACACGTATATACCATTACTCAATGTACCTGACCCAATCAAAACTTGATTAAGGTGAATGTTTACAACATTACTTACAAACGCAAATTCATAACCTTCTTTAGAAACTAAAGATACAGAAATGATATTACAAGTTGCGTTGGGTACAAAAAAGCAATTACGCAAAACCAAAACATGTCCATCTGACATTCCCAGGTGATAGTCCCCCACGGCTTTAGCATCCATGCTAGCTCCGTTCGCAACTTTGAGGGTCATGTCACCTGCCTTCAAAACCCTACGGTTTCTCAACGCCTGCAAAGAATTACAGATATGAGATCCTGATCCGGTATCCAATACCCAGGAAGTAGAGTTTATTGAAAGACAATTTTCAATAACATACACACCTGAAGCTGAAGCTGCAACCTGCTTCCATTCCTGTGTTCTGGCCTTCCAGGCCCTGCAATCATTCTTCCAGTGTCCTTTCTTATGACAATAGAAGCATTCTTCCTTATCCACAAGCTTCCCCGCTATCTTTGTTGCTTTGCCTTTTCCCTTCGTATCCACTTTACCAACACCGCCCCTTGGTTTGGCGGGGGCCTTCTTCTTCTTTCCCTTGGCTTTCGCCTTGGACCTAGAAGAAGATGATCCTCCTACAAACAAAGTGGATGTTTCCCTACCTTTCTGTAGGGTGCCCTCTGCGCTCCTCAGCATGTTGAGGAGCTCTGATAGTTCAACCTCTTTTTCTTGTAGGTTGAAGTTCAGTATAAACTGGGCGTAAGTGGAAGGAAGGGACTGGAGAACTATATCCGTATATAGCTCACTCTCCAATGTGATCCCTAGGTCAGCGAGCTCCTCAATGAAGCCGATCATCTTTAGCACATGCTCGGCTACTGATGATCCGACGGCCATTCTTGTCGAAAATAACTTTTTCGACGCTTCGTATCTTGCGATACGTGATTGCTCTCCATACAGTTCTTTTGTATGGAGCAATATGGACTCCATGTCCATATTCTCATGCCTCCTCTGATGTTCGTTGTCCATCGAGGCAAGCAGGAGGCACTTGGCCTTCGCGCTATCAATCTCCCAAGTCTTGCGGATTTCCTTATCCGCGACGCTGGAAGTTGGACCAGGGACAGGGGGAGCTTTGGTGGTAAGAAGATACCCCAGCTTGTCATAAGTGATTGCTATCGTGACATTCCTGAGCCAATCTTTGTAGTTTGGCCCTGTCAGTTTGTTTTTATCTAGGAGTAACTTAAGTCCAGTCATGTTGATTGGTCGCTGCAATTAGGAGAGAGAAGAAGAAACACTCAGCATGATGCTCTTGCAAGTTTAGAGTGGTTTTTAGTTTGTCTAAACAGGATGGCTCCCACTGTTTCTCGAATCCCTCCTCAAACCATAAAGGAAGAATTAGCCGGGATCAATCCCACCGTACAATACTTGCTTAACCGTTCAGCCAGGCCGGTGTCGGTACTTCGAGGGAGGTTTTCCAACGCTTTCGCGAAGTTCCTTAATTAGAGAACCTCTTTTCCCTGGGGGCGTAGCCCCGCTAACACCTTTCTAGGCACCTACTAGGTTTATAGCATTGATCGTTAAGTGAGAAATTTCCCGAGGAGTAGCATATACTCACAGTAGGATCGGGATCCAAATATCATCGCGTGACGAAACTGAAGGAATCCTACCAGAATCATCACACTCCAAATGGTATGCAAATCTAGCAAGTTTCAGTACTTATGAAACTCCCGATGTGGATTTTTGCCCCATGCTCTTATGACCTTGACTTTGGCCAACAAATCATAAGTCACATGTCAAGTTCTGCCCGTCGTTCTCCAGGTTAATTTGAATCCACCCGCACCTACCCTTGACTTTGGCCAACAAGGCAGTACGACTGTTCCAAACCAACGCATCTATCTATGCTGCACATGAATACCCAATAGCTACCAATCACTGTGCCTTGACTTTGGCCAACAAACACAGCTTGAATACTATTGACTATTCATGTGAAACGACGGAGGGCTACGGATGGTTTTGGCGAAACCGTGAACGTAGTGAACTTGATTTAATCGATGGAACGAGATAGCTTTTAGAAGGAGTGGCTCAAGCTCCGCATTTAAAAGTTATTTTGAAAAGAACCGAGTGGTTTTTCGAAAGTGTTCCAACGACTTTAACTTGGTTTATTATCTTGCATTAGTTCTTTTAATGCGTGATATTCTTGCATTAGTACTTTTAATGCGTCCCATCATTTAACCCTACCATTGCAGAAAACAACCAAAATATGACGTACGCTTATGCCATTCGCATTCGCCACTGGGCCCCGTCATTACCCGTTAGGTTACTTAACTAACGACAGAGCGGGGGCTGGGCTAGCGCGTCTGTAAAACATAAGCAACGCCTAAATAGTAAGCAATGATAGACATTACAGATCACAGATGAATGCATTGGATATACTAGCAATCCGCAATCCTTTCGAGCCTGAAACGAAAAGCGGATAACACGGTCGCGGTGAATAGCCAAATACCCCACCCAAGACCCCTACGGGTGCGGCAAACTACCCGCCAAGTACTTGGTAGTTTGTGCACCCCTCCATGGGTCTATCCTAGGAGCAAAAACAGTAAAAAGAATTATACAATGACGGCTACAACCCCGACCCGGTTGTGCGGCCAAACAAATAATATTATTACATCAATTTACATTTACAATGAATGAAAGAAAAACAAAAGCTCATCTCACATCCACCCCGGCTATTCACCCGCGACAGTCCAACACATTCATATACACATTCCAGCACATTACAGATCATGTATAACCCCGACTAATCGACTTATAGCGATTAGCCGACGTTCAATACATGCAAGCATCACAGATATAACCATCATAGTCAAAGTGCAGTGAAGTTCGGAAAAAATACGGAATTATAGGACCCCAAAAGGAAATTTCTTTTCTGGAAAATCTGGGCACATATAATATATTTTAAAAATCCCAAAACCAACACACAAACACACTGCACGAAAAACGATGCAGAGAAGAAACCAAGTCGCGGCGGTTCCGCGGCGTCCAAGAAGGATCACGCGGCGGAAGCGCGGCACTTTAGGCGAATCACTGTATCGTTTTTCTTGGGTGTTCACACAAAACCCTGAGCCGAATTTAGGAGTATAAAGTTTTTCATTTTGACCAGAAAAAAATTCAACAGAAACTCAGTTTTTGTAGTTTTCCGGTTTTGTGATTTTTTTTCGGTTCCGAACTTCGTTACACTTTACTACCTAGCTAGTTTAAGTTTAGTTAGGCTCTGATACCACTGTAAGTCCATATTGCGACCCCCGGTTCTTACGGGGAGGCGGAAACGGTATAAAAAACGAATTTTTATCGCAAGAGGCAACATGGACTAAACTATGGTCGGGATCGTTACCTAAACTAAAACTAGCAAACTAAGCTAAAGATATTTAGCTACTCGGATAGAGATGGTTATACCTAGCTTGTCTTGAACTCTTCTCTTCAAGCTCCGGTGGTGGTCCGATGGCTCCTTCTCGTCGTCTCCGTACGCCGAAGATAGATCCACTTGAAAGTTCCAACCTTTAGCTCCTTCTTCGGTCTTTGAAGAAACTAGTTCACTTGGTTTGCTAAACCTAGTGAACTAGAATGAGTAGAGAGGAAAATAGAATGGGATTTTATCTATGGTTCTTGATTCTCAACTCATGAGACAAGAGAACCATAGATCAAGAGAGGGAGCAAGAGGTTGAGGGTGAGAGCAAGGGGAGAGCTCAAGAACAAGAGAGAGAATGAGCATGAAAGAATGAGGCTCACTTTTCTCTCTCACCCTCTCATAATCCAAAGTGATCATAACTCATCATATCAAAAAAGTCTTTTTGGTGATGGTTAGAAGCAACCATAAGGTTATCATATCATGCACTCATTTTACTCAAAAAGCAAGCAAGAAAAAAGTCTTTGGCATGAAATGATAACCATGGTTATCATGATGGTCAACTAGTCAAGCCTAGTCAACCGGTCAACAAGTCAACAAAAGTCAACAAGTCACCAAAGTCAACAAGTCAACAAAAGTCAACAAGTCAACAACCATATCACCATAATACTTAATTAATATAATAGTTAATCACATATCATATTCTCATTAGGGTTGAGCAAAAAGTCAAAAGTCAACGGTCAACTGTCAACAACCCTAATGAGAATCCACTGCCTCTGCCTCCCTGTCAACTGTGCATACACACCCGCATCCGCGTTCCGAGGAACACGAATGCAAACTGGATAAATCCAATCCCATAAGGTACACTAGGATCTGGCTTAAACCAAAGCCCGCTAGTGTAAACTTGTCCGGACACTGTACGTGCACACGTGCACGGATGTGACCGAACCCTGTCGCAAAACCATGCGACCTGTCGCAATACCATGCGACCTCTACTCTTTTGCCTAAAGGCGAAAAGCTTTCTGTGTGGGACTCTAAAGACTCGACACTACGCTGGCAGTGGGTTTAACCACAGACCGCAAGCGGCACTAGCTGTGCGTAACGGTCCCCCAGGTAATGCCGACAAGAAGACCGACGAGGCGAAACCCATCTGAACTCCTACTGAGCCTGAGTGTGACATTCTCCATACAGTCCGGTCTGTTCGTCTGATACATCGCATGGCGGGCCTAGGGGGCGGTAAACGTCAGTCCCCCAATAGCGGTACAAGTCGTGCCGGAGTGAAGCCCAATACACCCTGAGATAACACTGGAAACCTACCAGTATATCTCGTTTGCCCTGGCCAGGGACTACTCGTGTAATGGCTCTCCTAGACACAGCGCGATGTCAACCCCCAATACCGGGAGAGACGAATCCTGTCTAACCGTCACCTCCTCCAAGTGCTTCGGGACTGCACCCAACCACCACCTGTTTGCACGACTCCTTTGAGCCGTGGTAGGGTAGTGATCAAAGTACAGTGGGAACACACCCGAGGCGAAGTGACAGTGTCAAGTCAGCGGGACTAAGCTGTACTCATGTCACCTGGGAACTGATAACTGACGATAGGTATAATACCAACTAGTCAGTTCCCGACGAGTCCTGTCCAGTGTACCCGTAACCTAACGAGCACCCGCATACTATCTCAAGTACGACGTACTGACGGCTGTGGGACAGACCGTCTCCCACACTGGGATGAGAAGCGCATGCGCTGGTCTACTCCGGAGTATCGATGCCCTGTCTCGATAGTCCTGTGACCAGGGACCTGAATAAGGATGTGCTTATAGATTACCCAGCCCCCACTAGTGTGACTGCCATCACAACGCTGGTAATCAAGCAAAGATCCTAAA